>JAWNNO010005819.1:0-15305 GCA_035044985.1 Lordiphosa fenestrarum | reverse complement strand
AACTTAAGAAAAAGTAGCTCTCTGTCAGAGCTATAAACTACAATTACCATTTCATTTATTGGGTTAATTAAATATCAAAATACCATTTCTATTACAATTCTTGGTAATTGTTTAGTAGAGCTACCCCACACCAAAAATTCTGAAAAAAATATCCTCGATGGACCGCGAATTTACAAGAATTGTGACGTCTTTCAGATCGCGGGGGACTCTCGCGGTTCAATGGTAAAAATTAATTGAAAGTTGCAATTTTTTGTTATAAAACAGATTGTTTTTTGCCTTAACTGTCATTTATAAATTGAAAAAATTGTTTCTGGTAAGCAAAATATTCGTTGTAAACTCTGACCACCAATCACATCGACGAAAAATAACCCAAGTTGCGTAAATACGCTAATGAAGTTTTTCGCTAAGTCGGATGAGGAGATAATGCAATTTGTGGAAGATCACGGCTGCATTTTAAAGTCAAAAACGTGTCCAAAATGCGGTTCAAAGTGCACGGCAGCGAATGGACGTTTCCGGTGTAGGAAGATAATGACGGTCCAGAAAGGAGCTCAGAAGTCCGAGTTTTTGGAAAGTGTCCTCAAAAACACATTCTTTGCTGAGTCTTTACTCAGTATTCCGCAAATAGCAAAGTTTGTTGTTTGGGACACTGTAAGAGTAGCTGGTGAGACATGCGGTCACAGCTTCCAAAATTTGGAAGGAAAAAAGAGCATTACATAGGATACCTGGCGTAGTTTCAGTTTTTCAAAAAGTTCACGGATCACTACCAGAGAATCCACCAACAATTTTTGGAAATCGGAAAGCTTTACAACCCAAATCATTGCAAAATAATTAATAATTAATGTGTGAATAGTACCTAAAATTATTTCAATAAAGTTTTTTAATAATTTAATTATCTTTTCGTTTTGGTTGCAAGTTTTAATTACATTGCATATTGGAAAAAATTACCGAAATTACAACAATTCTTTCAATTAGCAAATAAGTAAATATAATGGAAATTAGTTTTTTAACTACTTCAATAATTGTAATTGTAATTATAGTTTCGAACGCTACTCGGAAACCTTAAAAAATTAGATAAAATAAATTTTTTTTTACTTTGTCTGTACTCTTTTAAAAGATCAATATGGAAAAGCTATCCTCAGTTCAATCCTTCTCTAAATCCCTTATGATTTTCACTTAGAACTTAATACCTACCAAGAAATCGCACAAATAGAAATGATAAAAATAATAAGAAAATAATGATAATAATATAATAATAATAAAAGAAAATTGACTCTTAACTATGACAAACATTTTTCTTCTGTAGTATTTCTTCCTTTCAAATTTTCCAAACAATTTCATTGGTTTTTAAGGTTGTGCAAAAATGGATAACCTGATCTGAGCCCATCTGTCGCCTTTTCATATATTTATTCATTGATTTTCTATCATTTTCTTGGACTACATTATCTAAATATTAAGCCAAAACTTAATTTCGCTTTTCAATTTTGGCTCCGCTCTACCCCCATTTCATATCCCCTCCCCCTTTTTTTTTCTAATTACAATTTGCAACTAAGTTTATGCAACGATTTCTAGTTATGACTTTTCAACCCATTATTCATTTGCAATGCTCAAGTTTTCAATTAGTTGGCGGTGCATTGTGCCTCTCCTTCTGCCGCCACCCCCCGCAGGAACAATTCGCATTGAACTTTCGTTTCAATAACAATTAAAAGTTTCACATTTTGTGAAATTAATTTAAAACAATTACAGAGCAGAGAGCAGAGGTTGAATTTTGTTGTCATTGATGCAACCAGAAAACTTGTGCTGCATTCGCTAGAATTGGCAAAAAAGCTGTAAAAAGTTTGAGGTCCTTCGTGATTTTGGTTGGTGCTTGCGGCTCTCAATTCGCGCCGTTTTGTGTGTCAAGTTTCATTGACGTTGACCCAATTCAAAGGAGCTGACTTTTCATTTTTGCCTGCCAGCAATAACTCTCGCCTTTTCTCAGCGGGGAGGGGGTCATGTCCTGCCATAAAATCCGAAAGACGGGAACAGCGAACGTTGCTGATACGGCACGTTTATGACCGGGCTGTGAAAAATCAGCGTTTTTTTCCGGGCATTTCGCAATCAAATCAATTATCGCCCAAAATCAATTACAAAGACTAGTGTGCGAAAAGGTGAGAGCTGAGACAGAGAGAGAAATGAACAATTTCTAATATTAAACACACCATTTGTCTAGCATTCTGCCCGTTTCTGCCCCACAGGGGTTAACACAAGAAGTGCATCCATCACGTGACTTGTTAGGTTTGACATTTGATTTTTGCATGAAGATGGAGCTGCCGGGCCTTACTTCGACAACTGCAAATCACCCAAAAACGAGCGTGTCCAAAGTTGTGCATGATTTGCAACAAACGGGACGACAACGACTTGGCTGCAGTCTGAGGATCGACCATGGTTGCCCGCCCCCCCAAGCACTCGATGGATGGATTGTCCTTGTGCCTGTTGTGTAATTGAGCTTGTGTGTTAGCAGCAGATGGTGGCTTTATTTTTGGTTGGTGTAAAAGGCAGTGAGTGAGCTCTAAGCCTTCGCAAGCTTTTTGTGGCTTTTGCTTTCCTGAACGTGAACAAGTTTAGAAGAGGAAACTAATTGATGTGGAACCCAAAACCTAACCATTTATTAATTGGGCTACACACTTATTTTACGAAAAACAAATTCTGTCAGTTTTAAATCAAACTTCGTACGAAAGCTGTTCTTCGGCAAGAAAATCTGGCATGTTACGTATCACATTCTATTCTTTACACTGTTTATCTCATTGCTCTCCTCCGCACACTTCCACTTGACTAATTTTCAAATCTTACAACACTGTTGCTCTCCACTCCGATTTTCAGTTTCATTTTAGTCAAGCAAAACTTCTGTCATGACCATAAGATTCGTTTCGATTACAAATCGCGAGACGTGACCGACATGAAAAATCTTACCCAGGACACAAGGCCATCATTCTGGACGAGCAAGCGCTCACATTCGCGTTTTCAGATTTGCATTTCAATTTCGCGTTTGGCGACGTTTTTAAGTCGCGTGACCCGCGGCAGCAATCTTAGCCCTGACACAGACCCTCGGCACTCCACCGATATGCCACGTTCTCAGCTGGTGATTTTCAATTGTGTGCGAGGCAACAGTTTTTGCTCTTTCTTCCTCTTTTTTAGGAAATTAAATTAAATGAAATTAATTTGAATAAAAATGAAGTTCTTGCCTAGGGCAAACTTTGGCATAGATGATGAGAGATGTGAGAGCAACTGAACCACAGAATTAATCCCAATCGGATAATCAAATGTATAACATTCCTCACAATGATACTAATTAGTTATCATTTTAAACGTTTTAAGCATAGTTTTTTAGTTATCTATAAGTTTAGTTTAGCCCAATAATATATCTGTTTAGCATGTAAGTTTCCTTCAGTTCGGATTAAAAACAAGATATTCTTGAAAATTTTTGAAAACAAATATTTCAATTGTTCTTGAAATGAGCACAATTCAACTCAACTCAGCCAACGCTCAGAAAATTAATAGTTATAATAGCTATTTAGACGCGCGTCTACATATGTTGTGCAATAGTGCAGTGAGCTAACACGTCGCCGTCGTTGAATGTAAAAGCGTTGTTTCAAATTCTAAGGGGTCACCACATCCTTCAGCTCTTGTAAATAATATGATATTGAATTTATACAATTGGGTGTAAAATGTTCTCAAAAAAGAAAAAATTCATCTCAAATCCAGATTTTGCTTACTCAAAAATTTGTTCTTGAAGTTGGAACAATGTTCTAAAAGTTTTATGGCCTGTTTTTGATAATAACTGTGCATGTCAAAAGTCCAATGTGCCCGGTTTGAACTCAAGAAGTGTTTTCTTCTGACTTTACACGAACAATTTAACGGCCTTTACCGTTTCTTCTTCATAAACAAAGAAATCAAGAGCGTCCTGGAATTCAGCCTTAAAGAATATACAAAATTATGATTCCCTTACTAAAGTGTTCTCATATAAATGAACGAAGTAAAAGCATTTTCTAATTTGACTCAACTAAACAAGAAAGAAAGTCAGGTCAGACCCGACTATAACATACTCTGTACCAAGAAAATTTGTCTTTTGATCATGACTCGAAAACCGTTCATCCGATCTTCTTTATTCCTTTGGCGGATCGATAAGTTATTCTAATAACTAAATATGTCCAGAAGGAACAAGCCATCTATCTTCAAAACTGTGGGAGATATGACGTTTTTTCTAAATTGCGGGGGCGGGAGGGGGCGTGGCCAAAATTGAAAATAAACTTGATCTGCCTGCAGACATAAGAAGCATATGTCCCATACACGTCAAACCTCTATCTCTTACCATCTCTGAGATCTGTGCGTTCATACGGACAGACAGACGGACAGACGGACAGATGGACATGGCTATATCGACTCGGCTGTTGATGCTGATCAAGAATATATATACTTTATGGGGTCGGAGATGCTTCCTTCTGGATGTTACATACTTTTGCACAAACTTATAATACTCTATGTATCTACGGTACAGAGTATAAAAATATACAGCATTGATTTAAATGATAGATTAGTTTCTCTTCATTTCAATACAATAAAGATCAATGATTTATTGATTTTTATAAAGGTGTAAAGTATGCAAAAGATAATCGTCTTCATCGAATCGATGAACACTATTTATAAAATCCCTGTAATGTCAGACAAAACAGAGCAACAGAGAGCAGCTAAAGCAAAAGTCCAGTACAGATACAAGCCGCATTGAGCCACAAGCCACAACTAGAATCCTACATGAGTACTGATTAAGTTCAGTGGTTCACAGTTTCTGAATCGCCGGTTCGGCTTATAACATGGTTTTTGGAGCTAACGGAACCGCGGTTTCAGTTCGGTCCAGTGCTTCAAAAAGGCACATAATGAAATATTTTGATTTCTGTCGTAATGTGACGTTACTCACACTTGGAAAATTGAATTACTACAAACCATGCCCTTCGAAATCAGAGAATGTCGGCTAGAAAAGAATACTTACAATGCAATGCAAAGCTAAGCTAACTTCGCCTGTGCCGAAGTATTTATACCCGTGCAAGTGCTCGCTTAAATATTTTCAAAAAATACTTTTTCCCATTTTCCGACCGATCGTTCGTATGGGAGCTATATGATATAGTCATCCGATTTGGACAAAAACTTGTAGAATTAGGTAAAAGCATGAGAAACAAACAAATACAAAATTGCAGGATGCTACCATTAAAAACAAAAAAGTTTTTCTAACTTAGACTGTTTTTCAGACTTATCTTTTGTATGGCAGCTATACCATATAGTTGTCCGATTTTAATAAAACTTATTAGAATTATAAAAAAACATATAAAACCTACGATTACAAAGTTTGGAGACGTTTCCATTGAAAAGAAAAAAGTTGTTCATCCAAAAACTAGTTTTCCGACCGATTGTTCCTATGGGACGTATGAGATATAGTCATCCGATCCGGTCGGTTCCGACATATTAGTAGTGTGCAGCAAAATTTCAGCTCGATAGCTTTAAAACTGAGAGACTAGTTCGCGTAGAAACAGACAGACAGACGGACGGACAGACGGACAGACAGCCGGACAAAGCTCAATCGACTCAGCTCGTCACCCTGATCAAGAATATATATAGTTTATGGGGTCGGAAATGAATATTTCTATGCGTTGCAAACTTCTGGGCAAAATTATAATACCCTTTGCAAGGGTATACAAATTGAAAATAGAGGACGTAATCAATTATCAACTTTCAAGAATAGAATGCAGATTGATGACAGGTATATTAAGAGATCGGCGGGCAATTGAAGAAGCCTTACAAAATGATCTAAGGTTATCGAATCAAATTCCCACATTATTAAGTATTATTGGCTAGAGGAAAACGATTCTCGAATTAAAACTCGTCAAAGAACCAAACCGCATTTAAGCATTTCTAAAAGGAAGCCGGTTCGGTTCACCAGCTGGAATAACCGGTTCGGTTTGGTTCAGAGCCGGCTTGCATGCCTGGCATCCTAATTCGCAAATTTAAAGTTTCTCTACCGTTGTAACAAAGTTTTTTAACAATAGACAGACTACTCTATGAGTCACATAACCCCTTGTATATTATTTTTAAAGAATATTGAGCTTTCAGTGAACCAACACTTATTGAAAATCACATTATATTAAGTGATCATTATTTTATTTTCTAACTCTTCCTGGTCTGGGACTTGAACTCGGGACCTCGGGGAAACTTCAACACAAATGGCATTATATCGCATTCGACCGCCAAGCACATGTGTGAGTCTCAGAAAGAACGCAGTCAAATGTTGACCACTCAGCTGCCTCTTTTATATACCGAAAGCAGCGAAATAAAATTTAAGAATTTCAAGCGGTGTCTTTTTAAATTTTTCAAAATTTTAGGGCGATTTTCAACGGTAGTTTTTCTTTATTTAAGAGCGAATTTCTCAGTAAGCCGAATATTAGCTGCTCCTGTTATATTCCGAAAGCAAGTAATTCGAACTTGACCACTACAAGCGCAGTCATTTTATATTTTCAAAAAAATTTAGGTAAATTGTTCAAATTTTAGGTCGAATTGCAAAAATATTTTTCTAAATTTGAAAAAATAAATTCAAAAAATTCTATTTCCGGTTTATGCTGTCTAAGTTTGGAAAAATAGCGTCTAATAAACAAGAAATTTGCATTTATTGGATACTTAATTTATTTAAAGGCCAATTTCTAAAAACTAGAAAATAAATTTTCTGAGTAAATAAATGCAGCCACCCAAAGACCAACAAAATGAAGAATAAAATGTAAACTATGCTGAACCCAAACCCCACCTCCCCAGCTCTAACCAAACCACACACAAACCGAACCAGCCGAAGAAAAAATTAAATTAAGTTTATTGACATATTGCTAATTAGACAGAACATGACAGCGTATCAAGATTTATAGCGCCCGATAAGCAACAGAAGCCCGCCCTCCCCACCACACCCCGTGCCGGCGTAACACCACGGCTCGAAGGCGGATCGATGAACGCATTCGTTTTAATTGGAGACATGGAAAATATGCCAAACAAAGCGAAAGAAAACAAACTCCGCTCCTAGGCAAGGGGAAGTCAAAGTCACAGCCGCTCGCTCTAATTAAATGCACTTGAGAATGCCTAAAGAACTCCGCGGACGGAGGACGCGACGGCGGAGGGGGTCTTCTCGGTTCAACGGAATTTATGTGGCTGCCCCACCAAATGTCTCGTAAATCTTTTGAAAAATAAAATCCAAACACAAACCAAAATCGTTTGTCTGCAAAAAATGCATAAACATTTTTTACAAACATTTTTTTCCTATTTTTTGTTTTATTGTTTGCTTGGGCAATATTTACCTTTTAATAATGCTCGGTGTCTCGTCGTCACCCGGGAAATATTTTTGAAAATGTATGTGCATGGGGGGGGAGAAGGGCCGGGGAGAATCGATTGCATTGCAGCGCCAATGCGCGATAGCAACAAATTTTTTGTGCTGCAACAGGAGCTGAAGCAGAGCGCACAAATTGCTGGCGTGTGTCATAAATTTGCTGGAATATGACTGAAAAAACGACAAGTCCGTATATCTCGGTACTGCAACAGAACAATTAAAAGAGGGGAGAGGGAGGTTTTACTGTTTTATGGTTTAAATGGCAGCTTAGATCATTTAGTTCCCCCCACTTAGTTCTGAGTCAGTGCCATAAATGAGGCTTGTCTCTGCGACATTGGGGGTACATCATGTTTTTCACCGTTTTGGAAGTGGTTTTCACGTGCAGAAGTTTTGCTGTAACAGAAAACTACACTTTAAGCAGAAACAAAAATACAATACCTACTTAAATCAATCACAAAGGAAGTCAGACGTCGGTCGAAGAACCTAACGAGAAAGGGACTGACTATGAGTACGAAATATTCAATATGTTAATCCCGTCTTTAGTTTGTGTGGGCTGTGGAACGCAGGTTCGAAGTCGACATATTCGTTCCAGAAATGCTTTAATTTTCGTAAAAACTGTGAAAACTATTTGCCCTTGTATGTGAAGTGTCTTCAAATTGTCCGGCTACTAGATTAGATGACAAAAACTGAGTGATTTGAAGCCGACTGTTCAAACCTAAGAATTAGTAGACCACATTAGTCTTGTTACATATAAAATCCTAAAAGTTCGTTCGATATCTAAAAGTTTCTACGAAAATCTTTAGATTTCTGGGACACCTTTCATTTTGGAAACAAAATTTAAATCATCGATCAAATAAACTGAACTGAACCCTATTTAAACCATATTCAATCCGAAAAGGGATTGTCCACTTACAACCAAGATCGAGTTCAGCTCGATATTTAAACCAAGATTTGAAAAATATTGCGGGTGTCCGGGTCACGTCCTAAAATACCACCGGCGACCAGCTTTAGTCCTGAACTGAACCCCTGAGAACCAGTCTGGTTTTTTATGTTAAAATACCACGAACCACCGAACCATTAACCCAGCTTTTTAAACTTATGACTTCCCAAACCTAAGCCCGAACAAGACCTCAACTGCTTGCAAATGGAATTCGGATTCAAAAAAATTTCGACTCAATATTCGGTATATTATGTGCTCACTTAGGAAACCAAAGCAAAAGGCATGTTTTGAGTCGTCAAAGAATGCTATCTTTTATTTTCAAAGACATGGGAGAAGTAGAAGAGTACGTAGTGAAGTACAACACCAATAAACTCCGTCTTACAGCTTTCGATTTAAGGACCAAATAACTTAGTAAATTAGAAGCGACTTCCATACCAATATTTTTAGCAATTCCATCAAATTACCCTAAGACGTTAAGAATCAAGGCTCGATAGAAGACCTTAGCTTAGAAACCGGTTCGCGAGCCGAACCCTCAAGTTCCAAGCCTCGTAAACCTTTATGACATTTTAAATTTAGCCTGCTTGAGGTCATTAAAAAGAAGACCCACACAACATCATAAAGTAGGCAGGGTCTGGAATACATCTTTTTGAAGAGCCCCTCGGTCTTATACTCAGTACACTTTGCCCGACGCTGCTGCGGCACTCTCATGTGATATAACTGGTACACTCAGAGAAAAAATAGAGAATTTCATACTTGGTACAAGAATTTTCGAGGTTAATAGTTCGATAAGAGTGAAAATTCTCGATCCAAGAGCGAAATTCTTGATCCAAGTATGAATTTTTGATCACGGTTTTCTTGATCCAAGAGTTTAAATACTTGATCTAAGTACGAATCATTCTCATATCAATCAGAATAGTTCTTGAATCAAGTGCTAAACATACTCAAATTCAAGATTGCTCATTCTTGAATCAAGAGCATACAGCATTGTCAAAAACCGAGAACGTTCTTTTTAGTATCAAGAGCTCATTCGATTCAAGAGTAAGATCGTTTACTTTTAAATCAAGAGCTTCACAGACTAAAATTAAAAATCAATTGTTTTTTTTCATTGTGTTTAAATTTATTTCATCGAAAATTTATTGTTAAACCATGAAGCAAGTTTAAGCCGGCTCGAGGAAAACACAACACCTCAAAGCAGCATCAGTCTTTGTCTGCCAACTGCCCGTCGAACAGGGGTCTCTCCATGCCAGTAATCGTATAACTGGTTGGGAATTCCAAAGCAAAATGAGTGCAAAAATAGCTTCCCCACACACCCGTCTCACATGAAATACAAAACTGTATGAGTAGACTCAACGCTGTTCTCTCAAATGTGCTTGCTCTCCTCTCTCAGTTCCTTTACCTCACTCCCCTCGCCTAAAAGCACCAAAGTGAGAACGAATTTAGCTCGATTTCAAGACCGAAATTGTTGAAAATTCAAGAACGAATACATTTTTTTCCTAGAGCGTTTATTCTTAAGTTATTCGTTCTACTTTTTTCTGGGTGTAGGGAATTCCAAGGCAGACTTAGTGCAAAATTTCGAACTTACTTCGAAATTATTGCAAGAATATTTTTGTTTTCAATTTAGTGCCGAACTTAAAATGAGTTCTTCGTTTAAAAGCCACTCAAGAGGACGGAATCGCAAGGCAATATCGTTCTTGTTGCTCCTTTTTAATGCAGCTCTTCGTCTTAGCATCTTTCCCAACGCTTGAAAAAGTTCTTTTATACTTATGATACATAAGCCAGGAAAGTCTCCGGATGAACTGTATTCCTATAGATGAATAAAAACCTCTCCCAGCCTTTCGCAAACTACTGGAGAGATGGCTTCTAACGAAAATCCTGGAAACTTCTGCTATTAAACGGAGGATTGTAAAGCTACAGTTTGGAATTCGACAGAGACAAGGTTTACAGAAGTAACTTCACAGAGTGGTCCACTTTATTCTGGAGAAATTTAACACCAAGGGATTACCTAGTGGCAGCTGGGACATTCAACTGGCAATTGACCATATTTGGCACCATGGACTTATTGCTAATATAAAGAGAACGCACAATCCTAAAATGTTTCTAATAGTGAAATCATTCCTTACTAACAGGACTATCAGTATGGTTCAGGATGGGCTTGCATTCCTTGAAGAAGAGGGTTCGAGCAGGAGCACCTCAAGACAGCTTGCTGGGTCCAACTCTGTGCAGTGTAATCACCTCTAACATGCCCACATGGCAAAAAATGCTTATAGAAGACCCGCAGGACCTTTTTGTTGTCACTTTTGAGATTAATATAGAAACTTTTGTGGGTACAGAGCTTTATTTCAGCTCCTGGGTAGACCAAACAGTACTTCTTTAAATAAATGTATCAACTCTGACTGGAGTTCACACATGTATGGAAGCAACTTTAAAAGTATATTAATTCTAAATTTCGCTGAAAAAGTTGCTTAAGTTTCTTCCAAGAAATGTTTTAAAATCACAACCATTTCTGACCCACTCAGCCGGTAAGTCAGTCCCAGTTGCTTTCGCACAGCCACCACCACTGGCCATAACCCTCCTCCAACTGTGCTAAAGTCGTAGCCCACTCCACCCCTCCCCCACCTTAACCGTGACGCAACCATGGCAATCATTCATCAAACAACCAGCTTCAACATTAAATTCAATATTTTTTTTCCAGCAGTTTCTTCCTGCCAACCCTCCCGTCACACTTTTAAGACGTTCGAGACATGTAAAAAAAAATTAATTAAATTATGAAATTTTATACCCCCTAAAGCAAATATTTAATTTAATAACATTATTATGCAGTCTGGTTGAAGTAGGCGTGGCAAGGTGGGCGTGAACGCACGCACCAGCACGCGCAGCTGTTGGACACAGGAAGGGAAAGAAGAGTGAAAGAAATATGCATTCCCTAAGGTTGCAGTCGACCAGGATAATAAACCAAGCGCGTGTCCTTTGCCAAAAAAAAAACAAGAAAAAAATGAGAAATGGAAGGGGAAATTTGTTTTCTTTACTCTCAGCGGACGGCGCCTGTCGCTGCTAATTGCCAAAAATCATTTTTCAAGCGTGCAGGTTTTTTTAAAATGTTTTTCATATATATACAAATTTTCTGGGCACACGTGGCAGGCTCAGGCTTTGGCAGATTCGCTTAATCAAAAAAATAAACAAAATTTTTGTAAGCAACATTTTGAAAAGACTCACGGCTTTGGTGGTCTTTGATGCCCCTTCATAATGGGAACTTTTGGTCTTTGTTGCATGTAACAAGGCCACAAAATGCAAACACAATGGAAGTTTTGATAAACACATTTTAGTTACTTTTAGTTAAAAAATTAATTTAATAAAGGATTGATGAATTAGCAAAGCTAGTTGGGACTGGTTAGGGTACTTGGGTTCTAGGAAAACGATTGTTGACAGATTAAAGAAAGTCAACTCTCTCTTGATTCTTCATTAAAGTTGTACCTGACCCTGCAAAATATGATCAACCAATTTTATGTGCTGTCTGCTCACCTAAATGACAGATACAAATTAAACAGACGCGCTCACTCTCTGAACAGAACTATTGTTTTTGGTTTTCTCGTATTTTCTGTATCATATTTCTCGCTGAGAGACCCACGCGAAGCTTTTTTACGATAGCCACTTGAAGGGGTACATTTCGTTCGGCTTTCAGCAGCTAAGCCTAGGCAACTGAGCCAATCGAGCCAAGTGTCTATTTGGTTGTTTCTGCGTTAAGTTAGCACGCAGACACACTAGCAGTTTAACAATAAACATGCACAAAAGACACTTTTGGTCCATCACTTTCTAAGAAATTGAACAAATAGTGCGAAAAAAAACACTTCTTGGTTTAACGCGTTAAGAAAAAGGAGAGGCGAAATGTCCCCCTTCTTAGCTAGAATACTGGGTTTTTCTGACTGCCTGTAAAAAGTAACTTGGTTTTTGTCATCTCCGCTTTGTCCTTCTGTAGTAAACCCTCTTACTATCTATGACCAATTCCACCAACTTGTTTTTCCAATAATTTTCGACCATAAATCATAGCCGAGACTCATTTATATCCCACCAACCGCTCCACTCCCTCCAAAAACTGCATTCATCCCATTGAAAAACCAATACTTTACTAATTGCTAGGCTTAATAGGCATTAAAAGCAATGCCCAGCAGCAGGACAGGACAGGACAATACCCAGCTGTGGCCCACAGCGGCCGAGTGTGGGAGAATGGGAGAGTATGGCGCACGCACAGGATAATAAGCGCACGCCAGGATGCTTTTGTATAGTTGCCTGGGCAAATAAAATTAGAAATTTTACGTTTTCCAAAAAGAAAACCCACTCTCTGAATGGGAAATGGGCCTTGGTCCGCGTACTTTAAATATGAATAGACCCAGGGACGGATGACGGGATGAAGGGAGAGTGGCGGGAAATGTGAGTCCTGGCAAATTGCATAGAATGTATGTAAAAGTTGCAGTTGCAGCTGCTCCCCCAAGGGGGAGACCAAACAATTCCATGAAATTAGCTAAAAACTTCTGCTCTGAGAGGGGAAGCCATTTTTAGGCTCAAGCCGCGGGCCTTGAATGCTCACAAATTGTATAAGAGCTGAGCCAGTGAAAAGGCACCAGCAGCAGCAACTGTCAAGATTTTCACAAAAAGAAGCGAATGTAAAGAATCTCTCGATTCTCTGAACGTTTTAATTGACTGCAAAAAATAAACAAATAATACAAAAATAAGCAAAAATAGAAGTAAAAGAAGAAGTTAATAAGCTGAACAGGAGATGCAGTCAACACAATGATGTATAATTAAGAGGTGTGCTAAAGAAAAGTTACGGAAAGTTGTTCAAGCAAAATTTTAAGCATTTGAAAGGCAACTGAAAAGTAATTCCAACTTAAATTTGCATCACATTTATAACACAGCCTAAACATTTTGTGGAAATCTTTATACTGCTTAGACTTCAGAGATGTTTTTATCGTTTGCCCTAATAGCACAATTTTAGAAATTTGAGAAGATTTTTCATGGCTACTTACTTCAAAGCTGACGGCACTAGCTGATGAAGGTGACCGGGTAAGTCGTTAGAAGTCCCGAGGCGGAATCAAAACCACAACCACTTGCCGAGGGAGCACACAGGCCACCCCGCTACATCACACCCGGCCACTATTTCTTCTTCTCTTTGGGTAAAACTACAAATCCAGAAAATTCTTACCACGAGGCGCAGTAGGCGGTCAATCTATTTGAAGGCTCGGCGCATGTTAAATTCGGCTAAAATTACTAGTTTACATATTATAATGGTCGAAAAATCAGTCACCATAATCTTCTAAACTTAGTCCTCTAAACTTAGAAACGTAGAAATAAGGTAAAATCTCAAGTTTTTGTTGACTAAGTAGGGACTTACAGGATTAACAAGACTTTTTAAGGAGGACTTCTGAAGGAACATTTTTGTTCTGGGAAATATATGTCGAACGGAACCCTCACATAGCTATGCCTTTAATTTAAACTAAACTAACTGGCATTTCCATATGGTTTGGGAATAGAAACTAGTTCACGTTGCACTAAGCGCAAATCGAAGAACTTGTTCTAGACTAATAGGAATTGGTTGAATGTGGCTCGGCTCATTTCATTGTTTTTTAAAGCTAACTGAATTGCGGAATAATCGGCCCTGTTCCCAATTCCGAGTCGGTTTTCGTGAAAACGTTAGTTTTTGTACTTAAAATCCCACAGGTTTCTATGAAAAGTAAGGAAAATGTCTGTGCCTACTAGATCAGGTCATCTATTTTAGTCGAATTGAATCCACTTGGCATTGAGCTGTCGGTTTCAACTGCTGAAACAATTCCGATTTTGTTCAAACCTGATCAAGTACCCTTTGAAATACTTGTCGCCTTCCTTATAACATTTCTAAGTTTAAGCTCTACAATGCAACGTTTACACGACAATCGATTCGGAATTTGGAACAGGGCCGAATGAGAACATCGCTGCTTGAGGATGTGGGATTATCACTCAAATCGAAAAGCAAACAACTTTCACAAAATGAATGCAGACTGATTTTAGGTTTGCAGTCTGGTAACAGCTTGGTGGGCAGGAGCAGGATATGTACTTGGCTTTAAACAGCCCCAAATCACCTACCAATTTCTTAGTTGGTGTGCTCCTAATTTTTGCACAAGAGAAAGGTACCCACAGATTAACGCGGAATACTATTTCACTACTATTTTACTATTCATGACTATTTACTTAAAAGCTGGCGATAATAGCTTGTGAAGGTGACCGGGTATGTAATTTTTTTAAAGAAAAAACTTTTAGAATAGATGTATCGGGGCGGCATTGAACCCACCTCCACTTGTACAGCAGGTTCATACACTACCTGCTGTACCACACCCATTCAGGATTACATATCTTGTTGGGTAGTCCGTAAAAGCTACATCAATCCGGCATTGCTTAATAACCGAAGATCGTATAAGAATTTTCTTAAGGGAAAGGATTATAATTCCTATAATTCTGTAGTTTTTATACTCTTTACCGAAGGTACATAGAGTATTATAAGTTTGTGCAAAAGTATGTAACATCCAGAAGGAAGCATCTCCGACCCCATAAAGTATATATATTCTTGATCAGCATCAACAGCCGAGTCGATATAGCCATGTCCGTCTGTCCGTCTGTCCGTCCTTCCGTCTTGCCGTCTGTCCGTCTGTCTGTCTGTCCGTATGAACGCACAGATCTCAGAGATGGTAAGAGATAGAGGTTTGACATGTATGGGACATATGCTTCTTATGTCTGCAGGCAGATCAAGTTTATTTTCAATTTTGGCCACGCCCCCTCCCGCCCCCGCAATTTAGAAAAAACGTCATATCTCCCACAGTTTTTAGTTATTAGTATATCTTACCGATCCACCAAAGAAATGAAGAAGATCGGATGAACGGTTTTTGAGTTATGCTCAAAAGACAAATTTTCTTGGTACAGAGTATGTTATAGTCGGGCTTGACCGACTTT
>JAWNNO010005818.1:0-160767 GCA_035044985.1 Lordiphosa fenestrarum | reverse complement strand
AAAAAAATGCATGGAACTTGGAGTCTCAAAGACTTTGAAAGACCTTATCTGCAGCTGTCAGGCAATTGCCACACCAAGATTAAACGGATCGCATGTCTGAAAGAGGCTGCCAAAAGGAATGCGGCAAAACGTCAAAGATCCTGCTGAATTTCTAAGTCAAACGGTAGCCGAAACAATCACCCAGCCTCATTAGGGACCCTACCCGTTGCCAGCCGGAACATACCAACTACCGATTACTTTAGTGGCCATCAATCGGGTAAACCATCAACCAGTTAAACTAAGTAAAGAGAAGTGCTAAAATATGTAAAATAGGAAGTTTTTTCCACCAAGCTAGATTTGGAAGTCTTCTTCTGGCTTCCTGATCAGTGTAGTGGGTACCAAGCTAAATTCGTGGCTATCCAGTAGGTCACCAGAAAACTTAGCACACTATTGATTGTAGAAGAGAACATACATAATTACTCAAACATTCAATTTTAAGAGAGCTTGACTCTTACGGCTCAAGGAATGCCATGGACGAGGGGTGTCCGTAAGCTACACTCATTGGATCGCATATGTTGTAGCCTTATGCATAGCCATTCCAACGCGAAATTAAAACAACAAGTTCGTATGTGTGTCTCACCTCTATCTCATCTTTGACTTTTGAATCACCGCTTGTTCAGTAACATTTGTTATTGCGCGTCGAATGATTGCGTTTTAATCAGACAGCAAATGGCAATAAACCGGATTCTCTTTTGTTTACTTGTGGATATTGTGGCTTCAGTTTACGATAGGGTCATGTGGTCCACATACTACCTAAAGCGTTTTAAAAGTCTTCTACGTCAAAGTATAGAAAACATTTCACTTTTGGTCTTTTGGAATTCACAACAACATCTTCTCGGCCTTCTGAGAACAATTTCTACCACCGATAAACATTGCCTTGAACAAAGGAAGCTTTTCAGTCAAACTTCTGAATGCTTGGGGGCAGAATCTTTGATCTCTTCTTCGAAATAGTCAAAATCGAAGATGAGAAGAGCAAAATAGCTGGCAAAAATAAAAATAAGATTCCAAAATTTGCCGACCTTGTTAGCACAAGTCAGGTACATGAGTACCAAGGCGGCTAATTCAAAGTTCGTCATACTTTTTGAGCAAACCTCGTATGTTATTTCCCCAACTTGTCCTCGCCACACCAAAAATTTTAAAAATATATATTTTTTATTGATTTACGTCCTCGCGAAATCACTCGCACGCGTCCAACCGAATATGCCAGAGATAATTAACCTTTTAAAAAAGCTGCCCGGTACATCTGGGTGTGTGCGTGTGTGTGTGCTTTACCTTTAATATTTTAACGAGCTATTTTAAAAATGTAAAACTTTGCAAACATGTTTTACTTCTTGCCTTCCCGACTGCCTGGTTGCCTGCCGCCTGCCTGCCTTTCGCACACTTCTGTCAAAATGTCAACGCAGAACATTTCGCTGGAAATTCAACAACTCGGGCGAAACTCTGGACGTGGGCAGTGAAAGATTCAGCGTGAATGGAAGCCGCAGCATTTTAAAGTACACACCAGTCACAGATCAGGTAAGTCAACAGCCGCCCCTCCGCCTCCGCCCGCAACAATTAAGCAAGACTTGCATTTAAATATTCTATATGTAAATGCTTCTTCTGTATATTTATAGGATTATGGCACACTGTCATGTTGGGCAGCCAACGAGGTGGGCACACAGCAGCATCCCTGCCTCTTTCAGGTGGTACTGGCAGGTGAGTAGTCCAAAATGGATTATACCAGAGCAGGAGGGCTGGCAGGGGCCAGCTGGCTGGTTTGAAAAACTTGCAAAATTTTCCAAGTTCACAAATTTGCACATTCGTGTAAACGTCAACCGGCTTACCCAATTTGATTTTGCTCTTGCTTCATTACGTGCAATTTGACCTTAACATGTTAATGCCGCACGCAAACACAGGCAAACAGACAGACCGACCGACAGACAGACGTACAGAAAGCCAAACCAGAGATTGTCCATTGTGCATTTGGTTCAATGCAAAAAAGGACAACTTTTCCACAAACTGATTCCCTCGCTATCTCTACCCTCCCCTCCCCGTCTGTCTGCTTGTTAATTTCCTGCCCAGCCTGGTTCCACATAAATCTGATACCGATTTCATTTTGCCCCCCTCCCCACTCTCTCTCTCTTCCACCCACAGCTCTGCCGAATGCCGTCAGCAATTGTACCGTCTTCAACCGCACCGAGCTGAGTGTTGACATACAATGCGTTCCTGGGTACGATGGCGGCCTGCCTCAAATATTTGTGCTCGAAATGTTTTCAACACGCACCGGCATCACCAGGTAAGCATATTAATCAACTACTCTGGCCATAACTACAATATGGCAAGCTCCGTGCCGTCCACAGGGGTTTACTTTTAAGCCACTTAAGGCCGAAGAGAAGAGGTCAGGGCCGGGCTCAGGCCCGCCGCCCCCAAAAACTCAGATATGCAGCATATGTCAAACAAATGGGCTTCATATTTGGTATTTTGGTACTTGTTTTAGTGTCTGCCGAATGAATTTATGCCTCACAGGAGAACTGAATGCAGCACAGCTTTGTGAATCAATATTTGGAACGTTAAGTAAACATTTGCAAAGACCAAATTTGAGAGATGAAATGGTTTAACTTTGACAGCCAGCGCGGTTCAACAGTTTCCAATATCTTGGAAAGTTTGTCATTGCCTTTCACATTTGCAAATTTATCATATTTATAACTATTCGGCTGTTAAGCCGCTTCAGAGAGTTTAATAAGACACATTTACTTTTCGGGTTTTATTTGACAAAATTGCTGAACCGAACCTTCAAAATGAAAAGCTTCAGTACAAATTGGGCCGAAAAGGCATTGATTTAAGCTTCTTGCTAAATTTCAACCAAAATAGAAGCCAAAATGATTAGGCAATCTTAGTAGCAATGAACCAAGTTGCGATATGTTTTGGTTCTACAGGTTTTAACCCCCGGATCGAACCTGCTGCAGAGCTTTCAAACATCTTTGTTTCTTTTGTAAGCAATGCACCTCAGGATACATTAATCTTCTTACCTGGGATTGCCACAATCAAAACAATGTTCATGCTTCCAGGTTCTAATTGTATTATGAGAGTTATGATGAGAGGAGCTTGTGTATCATAATTTGTTCTTAATTTAAAGTAAAGTATAAATCACTCACTTACTTCAACACAGTCAAAACTCAAAAAACATGACTTTTAAGTTAAAAATGCAAAAATTCATTCCCTATATTTTGTTCTATATTGAGTACAATTTTCATATTGCTATCTTTCAAAGTCTTCAAGTGTGATGCAAATATGTCAGGTTCATTTTCATGTCACAGGAAAAGCGGCATATCTTAGCTGTGATACACACGATACTATGCGAAGATCCTTTGCGTTTTTGTTAAAACATCATATTATCGAGATACTTTAAATATTCAAAAATATATATAAATATTTTACTAGACTGCTAGGTAAATCCATTGGGAATTTTGAGCGAGTTTCCTACAAAAAGGTTTACTTTGAGATTTAATTTAGTATTAAAGTAATTGATCGATATGTTCTAGAACCAGCATCAACAGCCGAGACGATATAGATATGTCCGTTTGTCCATCCGATTGTCTGTCTGTTCGTATGAGAGTACAGTTTTCGAGGATGGCAAGAGACAGAGATTTGACGTGGATGGAACAGAAACGTCTTTTACTTGCAGGCAGACTTATATTTTAATTAAAGGCTTCACTGAGCAAAAAAGATCCATCTAAAACCAAGATCATTGTATCATGTATGAGACAAAATCGTATTAAGAGAGTTGAGAAGAGAGAGAGAGAAGATTGTGTCCTAAGTTCTAATAATGGATTCATCAAAATGAATCTTTGAGCAAAAACGAATGGTTTGCACTTGCATCCTTCAAAAACCAAGTGGATGACACCGCAAAAAACATGTTGTACTTGAAGTGTTGGCATAAATTAGAATAGGTTACCTATTTTTTTGGCTATAGGCTCTAAAACTGTTTGCAAAGCTCGCTGAAAGCAATCTTATCTAATAGATTGACTATCGTTCTTCTCATTATTTTCAAACTTTGTGGATCGATAAATTATGCTGCCAACTTTGCAAACCTCAGGTTCGAACAATTGGTTCTAAGAAAAAGACTAGTTTATTATAGATAGATCTTTTTGATGGAATTTTCAAATAAGAGTACACTCAGGGAAAAATACACTGATATTTTAATATTTACACTTTGACTTGAATATTTTCACCATTGATTTAGCGTTAAATATGGAATTCGTATATATAAAGAGGGCACACTTCAAATTTAATATTGGCAATAGTTAAATTTAACATGGAAATAGCTAAAAACTTTTTTTTTTAATTAAAATTTTTGCCAGCCGACCTTAACTCAAATTTCTTTGTAATGCGAGGAGGGAGGAGGAGATAATGTCCAGGATTAGAATCCTTTTAGATTTGGTTCTGAAAAACTGCGAATTATATTAATTTTATAAAAGTTTCAACTTACTCTGTGGGGGACTCGGACTCGGGAGCTCTGGACTTGAACTCGATTAGAATGCCGTCTCAACCAGTTGTGCCATCGCGTGTGCTGGCTGATCGACGGCTAAAATACTACATATTATATATTGAATAGCCTACAGTTATTTATAAATATCTTTCTGGCATTTTGCAAAAATACGACTGCTTGTAATTCTCAAGTTGGAATTCCCTGCCTAGGGAATATAAAAGGGAACACTGAAATTCACCGAATTAATATGTTTTTAGTCAATTTAATGTGGTTTTTAGTTCATTTAAATACAAAAGGGGCATAGTAAGATCAAATATGATTGTGTTAGGTTTTACCATGCTATTTTTCCCTGAGTGTAGTAAAATGGAATCATATTCAATTGGCAATTGCCTCACGTCAACGTCTGTTTGCTGCAGAACTTAACTAAATTCCATCTGGTTCACTTTAAGTTTGCTAATCTTAAATCAAAGATAATAATTCTTGAAACTTTATATTCCGATTGAAAAGAGTGTGTTTGCATTTTAGGGAACCATGTGCTACAGCTGTGTTTCTATTTACAAAGTACTCCCCCATCAAATACTTATGGCAGGGGGTAAAAGCGTCCCCCAACCATTTTTATACTCTTGCAAAGGGTATTATCATTTTGCCCAGAAGTTTGCAAAGCATTGTAATATTCATTTCCGACCCCATAAAGTAGATATATTCTTGATTAGGGTGAAGAACTGAATCGATCAAGATGTTGAGCTGAAATTTGGTACAGAGTCTTCTTTTTGCTGCACGCTACTAATATGTCGGAACCGACCGAATCGGATGACTAAATCTCATAGCTTCCATAGGAACAATCGGTCGGAAAACTAGTTTTAGTTAGAAAAACTTTTTTCTTTTCAATGGAAACGTCTCTAAACTTTGTATTGATAGGTTTTCTATAGTTTTCAATAATTCTGCCAAGTTTGATGAAAATCGGAAAACTATATCGCTTAGCTGCCATACAAAAGATAGGTCTGAAAAACAGTTTTAGTTAGAAAACTTTTAGTTTTTTAATGGTAGCATCCTGCTATTTTGTATTTGTTTGTTTTACATGCTTTCACCCAATTCTACCAATTTTTGTTCAAGTCGGATGACTATATCAAATAGCTCCCATACGAACGATTGGTCGGAAAATGGTTCGTTGAGGGAAAAAGATTATTTTTGAAAATATTTAAGCCAGCAAAGGTAAGGGTATAGAAACTTCGGCACAGACGGGCCTACTTTAATGCAAAGGGCAACTAATTGAGCACTCATAGCTTAGCTTAGCTTTCATTCGGCCACTCCACTTTGGATGCATTCCTTTATGTGGCTAATAATAGCCTCCATCCGTCAATAACTTAGCTGTCGACAACTTCTGGTAATTGGTGTTAATAACTTCAGAACCGTTTTATCTCTAGTGACCGAACAACTTAAGGGTTTAGCGCGACATACCGAGCACACTCGAGCCCACACACACACACACACACAGACCTCCCTTGAAGCTGCCACATGTCTGCGCTTGACGCCCTTCACAAAGACATACCAGCATTAATCAATAATAGTTGGGGGCTGGTTAAGTATGCCAAATGTATTTCAAGTGTTTGCACCTCATCACATATGTATAAACTGCCTACCTACATACCGACCATAGAAGGTGTGTAATTAGGCGTGAAGCAAGCCCCTTTAGGCCATTCCAATATTTGTCTTTAAATGGGCCCCAAAATAAATTCATCAATTTATATGCGCAAAATAAGGGCCAAATCAAATTCATATGCACACATAACATTATGCAAGGGTTTTTGTTTTGTGTCAAACAAAACCAAGGAAATACATCCAATAAATTATTGCTTATTAAAACCAAACCAGAAGGAGATTGTAAAAATGTTTGGCAACCCTAATATTTCAGGCCACAGCCGGGGGACCGCAGTTGAGGCGAATGGCATCAAATTCAAATTGAGGTCATGATTGGGTTTGGATTTGGGCTTGGCTGGCCCAAAGTATTTCGGATATTGCTCCAACATTTGATTGCACATGATTAAAGGCTCAAGTGCTGTCGATTTACAACTGAATCTCTGATTTAATAAGCTGGCATTTTCTTTTTGCAGATTTAATTTAAGTAATCCGGAGGAAGCTTTGTTTTCGTTGGAGAATCTGGATACACTCACCTCGATGATGGTGCAGGAGAACAATTCGCTGAGACTGCGCATTTACTCGTACAATCAGAAGGGACGCAGTTCGGCTTATCTCTTACCTGATTTCATAATTGGCTCAACAGCTTACAAGACAGGTGAGTAGAGCCGCCAGATGGCGCCGCGTGTGTGTGTTTGCGCGAGTGTCCTTGATTGATGGATGATGGAATGGCTGGAGCAGGAGCAGGAGCAGGAGCTCGACTTCAGGTTTTATGCATTTGACACTTGATGGACCTATATGCGAGTGGATGGTAGCATCTCGCTTTCCCTCTCTCTCTCTGATTTCTCCTGCTGTATTAATCTGGTGTAATAGGCACTCCGACTCCTCAGTTCCGCCTCATTGTGACACTTGACAGGTGCCCAGAGTCAGCTGCAAGTACGTACATAATGAACATGCTCGCCTGTCGCCTCCACTGACGTCTTAAAATATGTGTAAAATTACATTTTGACAGGGGTACTTGCAAATGACGGAAAGAAATGAATAAAGAGAGGCCCGGCCACAGTGGGGCCAGATGTCAGAAGATGTTGGAACTCTGTTTTTCAATATTGCTTTAAGTCTTAAGATTACAGCAAAATATTTCCTAAATGATACACAAATAAATAAAGCAAAGGCAAAGACCTAACAATGTCTTATGATCATAAGAACGGGAATTGTTCAAAAATTTCTATACTAAAGCGGACTTTAGAGCTAAGATCTTTAGGGTCCGCTACTTTATATACATCATAGTTTTTCAAGAAGCCTGAAAGGAGTGAGTTTCATATTTAGGAGCAACGCTAATATGTATTTCCATTTTGCGAAAGACGAGATCGTTCGCCCTTCTGTTTGATTTTGGTGCCCACCGCTGATTTAGAACATATTATTTAATGCCGCTAGGCTGAAAGCATTTCTTACACATTTCAGAAAAGTCCTTTGCGAACCCTCTAATAGAATATTCAAATCAAAATACCCCGAATCCTGTGTAAAAGATGTTGCCTGTTCCAAGAAATTTGTAAATTAATATTCAATTTTAGAGACTAATACCTAAATCCATTTGCTCTTCTTATTTTCATGACACTCTTGCCTGGGCTAAAAATAAAACCATCAAATGTCGACCACTTCTGCAAACAACCACTTGAACTGATGTGTTGTGTGTGTGTTCCGATGTCAATCTATCTAAAACCCAACAATGATTTATGGCCATCGATTGTCAACCTGTAATTACAACAACAACAACCCCAACCCCAACAGACGACGATGTAACACTGACATTGTCGCCGGTGATTGTTGGAAGTGTTCTGACCATCATAATTATTGGTGTGGCCATCGCGATACGAATATTTGTGGTGACATTTGTGCACAATTTGCGACGCAATCGCCAACATGGCAGCAAGGCAACAGCCGCGGGCGTAACAGCCCAACCCGGCGATGTCTTCAAGGTAAGTCAAATGCAAGAAGAAGATGAATGTGGTGGTGGGAAGCCATTAATTTTGGGGTTTTGTCACATTTTGCAGAGTGGCAACATGGAGAAACCACGTTGGCAGCATACGGACATAAAAACCAAATCATCAGAGGATTTGGTTGAGGATGAACGTGATCCGGATGTTATACCCTCGCAATACGGTAAGAACTGTTTGGATATTGGTAGCATGATATTAAGACTGTTGGTAAAATACTATGTGGGCATTTTGCATAATTATGTCATTGCTTGAAAGTTAGGTAATACATAAATTGATGGTGAAAAAGTTTCTAAGCAAATCTCTTCCAATCAAACTTTAACTAAAAATCATTTGTCGCTTTCCCTAGAATCTCTTTTGGTTACAGTGTAGGCCAGGAATCTCAGTAAACTGTTCGAACTTTTGTTAGTTGTAAAGCTGGCAAGTTTCAAGTATGTTCTTAAAACATTGAACTTATATTCCATAATTTAAAAATATACATAACCCATATGTAAGTATCAATTATTTCTGTATTTAATTAATAAAATATGGTTGGATTTCAATGAAATCCTGTAGAGAAGTTGATATAACTAGAAATCATTTGACATGTTGAGACCACTTTCGCCGATATTTCTACCTGTGTTAGCTTTTCTCTAGATTCCCCAGCAACTGTTATCGTACTGTTACCGTACTCTACTGTGAGTAATCAAAAGGCGTCCAATTATAGTCCGACTCGAGTCGACTCTCCTTTAAAATATTGCTTCACTTAAGACAGTGTGACCGGGTGTGGCGCAGCGGGTAGTGTGTGTGCTTGCTGTGCAAGAAGTCGTGGCCTCGATCTTGCCTTGAGACATCAAATGACAAAGTTTTTTCTTTTAAAACTTACATACCCGCTCACCGTCACAAGCTATGGGCGAAGGCTATTCAAGTAACTAGCCATGACAAGAGCTTCCCAAACTTTGCCGTCCGAATTCGGCGTTAAGCTGTAGATCCTTTTCTCTTGTGCGAAAATTAAAAGCACAAAAGCCAAGATATTGGGAAAGGCTCAGCTTGGCGCTCTGGTGCTGTAAAGTCAACTATGGAAAGCATTTCTATCACAACTCAACATTTCCTATCAAATGCTCCAAAGCGCTTTTTCTAGGGCTATTTCCATAGTGGTGCCCTCTCAAATGCTTTCATCGGAGTAAGATCTTAGCGCTTTCTAGAGCTCTATTCACTGTAGGAACGTAGCGTTTTGAAAGGGTCTCTGAGAGTGTAGCGCTAACATCCCATTACAGAGCAATGTTAAGAGCATTATAGAGGTCAGTGATTCTCTGTTCCGTCCAAACGCTCCACTAGCCTTCTTACACTGCTTTTTGCTGTATTTAGTTTTCCTTATTAAAATAGCTTCTATTTATCTAAATTGAAGTAAATTTCTTTCCCAAAAGACCCCCCTTAGATTGGTGTGATTTGATTGGAAGAGGTTTCAGTGTTCCAGGATAATGCAATAACAGAAAAAATTTTAAGCATGTTGAAAAATTCTCCTTTGAATCCCAAAAATATATGCTACACTTTTTAAAATCAAAGTATCGCTAAAGCTGTTGAAGCTAACGCACTGACGTCCTACAATTTGTTATAGTTTAATTAAATCTAGTTTTTAAAACCAATTTCACAAACTTTTTCAAGGAATATCTGAAAAATATTTAAAAAATATTGCATACTTTTTGACTGAAAAGTGTCAGATGAAGAAGAAATTTTTTGAAGCAGCTAAGAACGATTATAATTAACATTGAGCGTGAATCAAAGAACCTAATAAAAGCCGGATCAGCACTCATGTTCCAATAGCAAGCTTAGGCCAGTAAAAAGATATCTGGAATTCTCGAAGACTGCAATCGGTGAATCTTTCGAACTTTGGTTCCATAAAGTTGGTGCTAAAATTTTAGTTTAGTAGCAATTTTTCTTCAAATTTTACTTAAACATTGAGGCGAAAATATTCGATATTGCTATTAACAAACGTACTAAAACATTATGGCAAACATATTTCCATTGTAACTTAACTAATTGTTCCCCATATTATTTGCTTTTATTGTCACTAAAGTCAAGATAAAACAAGCAAAAGCATATTACACTAAACTCGAGCGCTGTTTTTATAGTTGCTCGGATGACGCGTCCACCACTTTAAGCATTAAACTTTAATCAAATTTTATGGCCACTTTTCTGACATTTACTTTCATGTGTCGCGATATCTCCCGCTTCCTGCTGCTGCTCGTTTTTGCCTCTGCGTTTTGCTGTTTGCCGGCACATCCGCAATCGTAATCAATCTCATCAACACAACAATACGACCCGGACCCTGGACCCAAACGCGGACACCAATCTGACCCCAAACCAATCCAATCCAATCAACAAATGCAATTTTCTTTTAATCGTAAATATTTTTAACGATGTTCCACCGCCAATCTAAAAACGCAACCGCTTCCCCACATGGACATGGAAATGGACATGGACATGCAACGACCCTAAAACCCCATGGAATGAACCGTCATCAATAAATTTCAATCAAACAGTTGGCGGCAGCAGCGCCGGCAGCAGTGGCAGCAATGCCTCCAATGTGGGCAGCACCACGGCGGGCACCGCCACGGGTAGCAGCACCTCGACAGCAGTTGTGGCAACGGCCACAGGAGCCATAGTTGGCGCAACATCTGCCACGGTTGGCGGCGAGCGAGGTGCAGATGCTCATCAGTTTACATCAGGCACTTCGGTCGGCGGCGGCGGGGGTGGTGCAGGAAGTGGTGTCTCCAAATGGTCACCCAATGGCAGTGTGAGTATTGATTGAAAAGCAGACAAAAGAGTTTAGTGTGTGAAAAGGGAAATTCAAGCTGAGCTCGGCTGGCACAATGAGACAAGTGAAAAGGGGGAGTAGATGCACATACGTAGAATGCAGTCAGGGTATTCCCACTATGTCGATTAAAGTAACGGTATCAGTATAGAGTATCAGCACACAAAAATTAACCAGGGGGTTACAAACCTCGAACCTTACCCACATTTGGTCAACCTCTGTTAGGGCAGGTAGGGAAAGTTCTCTTTGAGTTGTCCTATTCAAATACAAATCAAACTTGGACGGGCAATTGTAGTTGACTCAAGTTCATCCAAGTAAATGTATAAAATATTGATTTACTTAGGCCAGAGGTACAACAAATAGATTTTGAACCAGCTCAACTATTTTGAAAGTCTTCACTTTCTGCTACACATTTTGTTATTAATGAAGTTGTTCGGGATTAATGCTTTTCAAAGTAGGCTAACTTTATTTCCTTAAGTTATTATGTATTGAAATGAAGCCTTTGCAAGGCTGTCATAGATATTCGACACTGCATATTTACTCAGATTGTTGGGTATTCAACAAAATGTTGAGATAAGTTCATACCCTGCAAACATTTTTTCGTGTTACTTATCTCCCTCGACAATGCGAGAGTTTGGCGATAGCTTGAGGGGAGAGTTTGAAGATAGTTTGGCGATATACACAAACAAAATACCTTAGGTATCGCTTTTATATTATAAAGGGGATTAATTAGCGATATGTGCTATTGCATTTTTTCCGTCCATTCGGTAAATTGGCGATATTTCCCTCAAAAATCGCCTTGAGGGCAAGAATGCGATACTTTATTATTGGTCTCGCTTTTTCATCATCCCATCTGAGAAAGGGCGTTACATCGCTTAAACCTCCCCAAGAAGACCCGCATGCGATTCTTCTTGAAGTGAGTTCACCGACTTTTTACAATATTACCAAAGGAAAATACCTTTACCTTAGGTGCGATATCGTTCTGTTAAGTAACACTTTTCATTCATATGGCTTATCTTCGGGCAAAGAACGGCATTCCTGACTCTAGAATGAAGCGCATTCTTATCTCCAGAAAGAATCGCTTTCCTATTGCCCAGAAGAGATTTTTTCCTATATTCCAGAAGTATCGCTTTCTTATCTCTCGGAAGCTATCGCATAGTGTCACATTTCTTACCGTAGGGAGATGAGAATGCGATAATAATGCGATAAAGCTAGAGTAAGGCGATACTTACGACCGAATCGCATTCTTATCTTCCGCGATAAAAAATGTTTGCTGGGTACTTGACCAAAATTATGATTTTCATATAGCATAGCATACTTTGAAGGGCTTTAAGCATGATATATTTTGTGTGTAGAAACGTAATAACAGAAAAGTGTCTTAACTTAAAAGTTGAAAGCCTATTCTAATATTGTCTTAATCGTCTCTTTCGGCAACACTCCAAAAATGATTGACTATCGAACAATTAAATGGCAAATGAATAAAGCAACTACGTTTTAGTACATTTTAACCAATCTGCGAAATCTGCAAATTGCAGTGACAGCACATAAAATGAAAACAATCGATGCATTTCTAATCAAATACGTTGACTTTCCAACACTGCAGTGTATCATAGTAGATCTCATTTGAAAATAATAGACATACAACTCAGTGTTTCTGCTTTCCTTTGTTTTATTCGAACCGAGGATTTTTCTAATTAAAGCAAATCCAAATTTTTTTGCTTTTTTCAATCAAATTTCTTTATTATCATTAAAAACACCCAATTATTGCTCCCACCATTTGTTTCTCCACTGAAAAGGCATAAAATGCACCGACAACCGCCATAGCAAAATCGAAATTATTTTTCTGGCTAACGAAATGAAATTCTAATTGAAATCTCTCGATGCAATTTGCACGGCTCTGGGGTGGGGTGGTCTGTGAAGATGGCCGTTTCGACTGTTATGTTTTGGGCAATATTTAAAATTATTTAATTAACGAATTGAGTTATGTTGCTCTCCCATACCCCGTTTCCCCCTTGCCCCGCCAGCAGCCAACCCGCTGGTTGGTAATTTAAATGTAATTGAAATCTGCGCAGCAAATCCCATTTACAGAATGAACAGAAATTCTCTTTCGGTGCGATTTTGCGCTGTTATCTGTGTGCAATGCGGCGTGCGGGCTGTAAAAGAGAGGCGCAAAACCGCAACGTTGGCTGAATTTTTTCATGTTTTTGGCAGATTAGTGATTCGTACTTGCATATGTGGATGTGGGAGGATATACAGGCAGATATTAGCGGACTGCCAGTCAATTGGTTATGGTCCAAAAACGCATTGAGCTCTAATCTCACTGCTGTCACAGCTTATGGCAATGGCTGGCAACTCTCTGAATGTTGACAAGGACAAATAAAAAGGAGAAAAAATTACCATAAATAAATTCTAATTGCGAATTTAATGAAATGAAAACAAATGCACACACACACACACACACAGCCAACGTTCTAATCTGAAAATGGAGGGGGGGCGGGGGAGCACAAATTATATGGCTACTAATGGTAAATCGAATTTGAAAATACAAACGGCATTGAAACTAGTTGATGTATTTATAAATATGGCAGCTGGATTGATTAATGCACGAATTTGTATGTTAAGCAAATGTACCCCAAAAACCCATTCAGCTGGCAAGTTTTAATTAAATATTTTTTGAGTAGTGCAAACATAAATGTTGAGTGTTTATTCAAATACTAAACTTACCCACCATTTTGTTGCTCTTTCCTGCGCTGAATTTTCACACCACACCTGTTGACTATTTACCCCATCCATCAGATCTTAAACACAAATGGACTTCCTCCCACTTTGGCTGCATCAGCTCAGCTCAACTCAGCTGACTTGAACGAAATACAAAAAATAATATAAAGAAAACAAAATTGATTGATTATGGCTTCGTTCGACATGATATATTGTGTTTAAAAAATCTTAAAATTACCTCTACTCCCACGCTATGCCATTCATTGCTTACGCCCACGTTATCCCTTGATTTAGCCAATAGCTTTTTTTTTTATTTATAACCCCAAGAGAAAATGTGAGGCAACAAAAAAAAGACGCGCTCCTTGACAGTTTAAAAGCTTTTTTTTAATATTGCTGGGCGCTTAGGGAGCTTTCTGGTTTTGGACTTTGAAGTCGTCAAGTCCTCGAGTTGCTGCCCAGCAACTCGTGGTTGCCTGGGCTTTTGTTTAGATATTCTGGCCATTTGAGTAGTTGATTGGTTTTTATCCAACCAAACAGATTGGCCGAGATAAACGAAGGCAAAGCAACAAGAATTGGGTATTTTGGCTGACAGCTGGCAGACATTACCTGGCCAAGGACAACAAATGGGCGGAAAGTAAATTGCTAAGCAAATGCCAAACCAATTGCTGGGAATAGTTATTTAATAGCGAGTCACCAGAGCATTGTACATAGAATTAATAGAGTCTTTAGCATTTTGTTATCAAAAAAACGTTCATTAAATGGACATAAATAGGTTTTGTCTTTATGGCTTAGAATTTGTAGGCTGATAATTGCTTGTTTAGTTTGAGGTCTTAGATACTAGCAGTTTCCAGTGAGACACACAGCCATTTTGATTACTGAAACCTTTAGAAAACAGGGATTAGATACGATCTTTACAAGAACCGGGACTGAACCGGCCAAGCATGAGAGGTTCATACTTTATTCACACTGGCCGCAGCTTCGAAAGAACTGTCAAAGTCGAAGCTGCTAGAATTTTACCCATAGGAAATGCATAGACTGGGTGATGTCACTCAATATTAGCGGCATTCAAGCTACTTTCATTAGTACACTCATAAAACATTCGCCCTGAAAACTAGAAATTCTCCTATGAAATCCCTCACAAGGCGATTTACCGTAAAACTAAGAAAAATACTTTCTCATTTATGGAAAACTTTCAAAGTTTCAGAAAAATTTTATATAAATGAGAAAAAGTTTTCTTAATTTTAAGGTGAATCGCCTTAGGACGGATTTCATAGGAGAATTTCTAGTTTTCGGGGCGAATTGTTTTATCAGTGTATTATCAAATGATAACTAGATTGCCATCGATTTCAATTAAATTAAACTATGGTCTTTGATTTGTTGTTGTGCGAGCAAATGCAGGGAAAATACTTCAGTTTTTAGTGCAGTGATGTCGATTGTGGCCAAAAAAAAAGGTCAGATCTATATGGATTTGCCTTTGCCACTTTTCAGACCAGAGAATGCCCATATGGGACCGTCAAACGGCTCTCCATTTCAGTGGGTTTACTTCCTGAAAGTGTCGCAAGTGCTTAAGGGTTCCCGACGAATAAATTTACTAGGAAGAGGAAGGAAGAAATTATAACTTAACTTTGAACTATGTCTCATTAATGTATAAAGAACTAAGCAATTCAAGCATTTTTGCTTCTTCTGATTCACAACCTCCAAAAAGAAGCCCAAAAGTCATCCGACTGTTAGAAATATTGGATGAACCTCAGACCGCTGAGAGCGTTGCCAGCAATGCCGTGGAGTCAGTGCGCCGGGCCGATCAAATTGAGCGAATTTAGAGGACCATAGATCGGTCTAGAACCAATTCTTAAAGAACTTGAGAAAACCATAGAGTAAAATACTTCTAAAACTGTTCTGAGGCCTTCTATTGTCAGGCTTAGGTTGGGCTGTTCCCTCTCGATACGAGTGGACACTTTGGAAAATCCTTCATGAGCTTTCTTCTGCACTTGCAATGATGAACGCATGACGCATGCGCTCTTGGAATTTGGCATTTGCATTTCGGGGAGAGTTCTCAAGTCCTTTCCCAATACGTCTAAACATTGCCTTGAGGTGTCCAAACTAGGGATGCCGGATATTTCAAAAATATCTATATCGATATTTTTGACGATATTGAAAAAGTATCATTTCGATATAAATATCGAAAAAATATCGATAGTATCGATATTTTCACAAAATCAGTCTAAATGGCTAAGTGTCTTTACTATAAGCTGGTCTATTGAGGTAATTAAGATGTCATTTGACGCATAATAGGAACTACATTTTTACAAAATAGATGAATTGTATTTTTATAAGTTTAACAAAAGATATGTATTTTATTTCATTTACAACAAAAGAAGTTTTGGAATCTTATTCATGATACATTCTGATGGGATTGAGGGAAGACGCTTAACTTAAAAAGTAAACATATTTTTATGTTTTAAAACATTTTTTTGCTCGCCAAAAAACCACAAGAAACAGTTGAATGCAGCAGTGTGACCGAACGCTGCAAGCAAAATATCGCCGAAAAAAATCGCCATAAAATATTCGATATGCGATATATCGCCTCATAAAAATATTCGATAATGATATATCGTTTTTTTGGACAAAAATATCGGTATTCGATATTTCGATATTATTTCCGGCATCCCTAGTCCAAACCCGTTTTCCCTAACTCGCCTGCACATGGAGAGCCGATAGTTGAACTAATTCTCACGCTGCGGCGCTTAGCCAAGATACATTTTCTCCTTCTTGCTCCATTTTTTTTTAAATTTTTCTTAATAGTCTTATTTTGTATTTATAAAACTCGCTTTCAATCATTTCATCATAGAAAGCTAAAGTTTCTATGAATACTGGGAGAGATTTGGTTTGCTATTACATTTAAAAGAATGTAAGACAAGTGTAAAGGTAACTTAAGAGTTGAATTTTACATAAAACTGATTCTATTAACCTAGGAGATTTTACAAGACGTCGAAAATAACAAAATATGTTCCTTATTTACTGCACAAAGCCAACTTTTGAGTGTACAAAAGCGGAGCTGAGTGCTTCCACTTCACTTGCGCCTCTAATGTGTGTGTGTGTGTGTGTGTGTGTCTGTCTTTTCTATCCATGTTACAGGTCCCACCCATGACGACCACAACTCTGCTGTCCGGCGATTCGTCGAATGCAACGGTCACCTACAATCAAATCAATGCGCAGCGCGCACAACTGTTGGCCGCAGTGGCAGCAGCCGGCGGTGGCTGCAGCAGCACCGTCATCTCGCCCAGCAGCAGCATCATGGGCAGTATGGGTGGCGGAGGCAAGCCTCTGGGATTGGGTGGCACCATTATTGGCTCGCCCACCTCACTCTCGTCGACGGCCACACTGGCAGCGCACAGCGGTGTGGGCACCCTGCCACCCGGCCTGGGAAGCGGTGGCGGTTATATACTCAATGCATACGCCAGTGGACGTCTGCACCATCCGCTGCAGCAGGTCGGCGGATCCAGCACCTTGAATCGTCATCATCATCAGCAGCATCATCATCATCAGCCACATCATTCGGGCTCCAGCCTGCTGCTGGGCAGCGCTGGCAGTGTAATGGGCGTGGTGGGTACATCTACCACCACGACCACCACCTCTTGCAATTCCTCACAGGATTTGGATGATAATATCAATATAAATGCGATTAAGGATTGCCTCATGACGCAACGGGTGCCCGAGAGTTGTGTCTAAGGCTGGGGGTGGGAAAAGTATTTAGTTGTAGTCGCTAGTCGTATTGTTAGATAGTTATGCCTAGAAGAAGTTTGTGTATATAGTATAGAGAATAACATATGAATATATATATCAATTGAATGTATCTATATGTCATAGTTATGTTCTCGTTAAGGTGCTGTGCATATCTAAATCTTGAGAAATAGGCCAAGGCATATCCTTTGATATATCAGTTGATGAACGTTGAACCTACATATCGCAAGATATCATGTTTTTAGAATTTGGATACTGAAATGAAAATTATTTAGGCCTATGCAGGCTTAAGAAAATATTCAGCGATTTCGATTCCCCCTTATTTTATTAATATGGGAAACTGGCACAAGCCTGTTTAGTTTCTTAAAGCTGAATAAAAAATGTATGTTGAATGTTGTCTGGTTCTACAATAGTAGTTTAGGCCTATGCTAGCGTTTTCAAAACCCTTTTACAGAGAGAGAAATATTTCAGAAATTTAAAGAAAAGTGCTTTATCCATAACATTTGAGAACTGTGAAAATATTTGGAAATTCTTATGCTGCATTTTGATTAAACATTATAAAGATCCTGCATAAAAATAAAGTGAGTCTAAGATAATTTATGACTCATATCTGGTAACATCAAACATCTCAAGGCAGCGGTTGTTTTCTCAAATTTCGACTTCAAAAACTGTTCTTAACATACAATATCAATGCATTAACCAGACTTCTAAAAACTGTTCGAAATTTGTATGCAAAAAGCCAGCAAAAAGAATAATATACCTAAAATTGTATCATTTAAGGCAACTTTAAAAAGACTCAGACAATTTACTAGCTAAAATATTTTGTAGCAAAAATGTTCCCAAAAAAAATTAAGACAAGAAACACACACACAGCTGTAAAAATCAAATATGTAAGAAAACCTAAGATTATAAATAAATGATTGTTGTAAATACTATATATATACATAGCCAACTGCTAACTTGTAAATGTAGCCAACTTTCTGTTTTGGCCAATGTCCTGCATAGAAGAGAAGTAACGATTAAAATTAAAAATTGATTAAGCAAGCAACTGTTAGAGAGAAAACTATATATATATAGTACATATATGTATTTGTATGTACTCAAGCGATTAGTTAAAAAACTGTGTTAGGCTAAACTATGCTAAAAATCTATACATAAAGATATCAATAAACTAGAAATAAACTAAATGAAAAAAGATAAGAAGGTGTGACAAAAACTAAAAAAAAAAACAAAAATTAACAATAAAACATAATTTAAAAACCAAAACAGAAATGATTTATATTTATTTGTAAAGTTTCAGCTGCCGGATGATTGATGAAAGTTTGCGGCACTGGCAACCGCAAGGCCCAACACCCGCAAAACAAAACCGCAAGTGCCAAGCGAAAACCCTACTTAAAGTTTCATACGGTTCACTTTTGTTTCTCATTAGCAAATCAAGTTTATCCAAAAAAACAACAAAAAACTGACTGACCACCACACCACGGGCACACCACATGTGAGCAAACCAAATTGACAGGAAAAGTGAAACTTTGGATTTGATTTGCGAATGTGGTGGAGAAAATGCTGAGTCCCTCGGAGGGAATTGAAAACTGCCTTCATTTTTCACACCCTTTCAGAAAGGAGTAGAACCAAGAGAAATGTGTATAATTTGTAGTTATTTATACTTGCCATTTGTCAAATGACATTTGTACCCACCCAATTACGGAGAACAAATGAAGAATGAAATGGGAAGAATGGATTTAGGCTGAAGATGTATGAAAGGTAAGTGCTCTGAGTGAGAAATTATGATTAATGCCAAATGTACTCACTTTCCACCAGTTATGGGGAGTTTAGTTTCGAAATTGGGGTATCTGGTAATAAATTTGGATTTTAATAATGAAATAAATAATTTAAAACTAATAATATTCTGCAATTATATATAATTCCGACCACAAAGAAAGAAAGGGTGACATGACAAAACGCCCACGGACAAAAGGCCCAAATGACAAATTTCAATCACTGCTTTTGAAATATAACTCAGAAATTTTCTGGGTGTAATGTCCGGACAAAAGGCCCATGGGCGTAAAGTCCGTATTCGAATTTAAATGACATTGAAAGCTCAGGAAATCTTAATGCTTTCCATACTGATGGAATAGTTCCACAAAGTCGATTTAGTTGGTATTATTATTAATGAATATTAAGTGTGTTTACATTAAGTGGCACTACTAATGCTTGAAAAACTACGGACTCAGTACCCAGTAGACAGAAATCAGCCTGTCCCATCTTTTTCAGCACAACAAATGTCAGCTGTACGGTGGACGATTTTGAGACCATCGGCTAGCACATTCTCTGTTAACCATTTCGGCACATTTAATGCAAATTTCAGGGTTGAAACACAACAGGACTTAATGATTTGTGTACAAATCTCGCAAAAATCGGTCGGTTCAATATAAAAAGCTACTGCATCTTCGTCGTTTCTTGCTTCTTTTGTGCATTGGCCGCCATCAATGTCACGATATATGTATTGCAGATGCCTGGCCCACATTTATAGCACACGTATCTCTTAAGCATCGCCCCCATTCTCAGTTGCTAATCTTCCTTGATATGAAAGAGGCAGCAATATCGTTTTTAACCCTGTAGAAACTCAAATTCCAGCGAACTCTCAATTTTTCTTTGAAATTTGTTGGTTTCTATTAAACTGGGCGAAAAGTCCGACGAGATGTGGGCTATGTCAAAATTTAATGTGGACATAAGGCCCATAACATTTATGAGTTTAATATCGATGCTTACCACGAATATTTTAGGTATGGATATCTTGCCTGTGGGCGTTTTGTCATTTCACCGAAAAAATTATCCATTTGTAATGAATATGCTTTTAAATATGGTTTTTTTGATATTGTCGTATCTATTTTGATAACCTTTTGATGATTTTCAGCTCCTTTGGATGAAGGTCTAAGATCAATTTAATATTAGACGGATATTCTAAAATTCAATGGATCATCAAAATTTATTGAGGTTAACAGTGTAAATTAAGATTGCCTATAAAGTATATATATTCTTGATCAGCATCAACAGTTGAGTCTGTCTGTCCATCCGTCTGGCAGTACGGATGGTCAATAGAAGTCTAACGAGTCTGTGACACAAACTTCCTATACTTGAAGGCAGTTATTTTCCTATTTTGCCACGCCCTCTCCCGCCTTCACAATTTGGAAAAACGGCATATCTTCCAGAGTTTTATAGATAGAAGGTTCGTACCTCTTGAACATATTTAATAATCAAAATTATTTATCGATACGCCAAAGGACAGGTAAGTATGGGAAGAACGAAGGTCAAGTTAAAAGCAAAAGAAAGTTCAAAACTCATACCGTGCATACACTTTCGTTGGTTCTGAGTATATTATAGTTGGGTTGGACCAACGTACTTATTGGTTTTGCGCCATGTACTGAATCATTTTTATATAAATAGGAACATGCACTTTATGCGATTATATTTAAAGTGAAGATCAGCACAGGAAAAAACGTAAGCAAAACTAAATTGGTATCGACTTCCGAACGCACTGCTGAGAAGCAAAATCAGCCTTTAATAGAAAGCCTGTAAGCCTTTTTCCATACTTACGAATCAAACAGTAAAGCATACATTAAGGACTACTCTCTGCTAAATCACGTTCATCCATCCATTCACCATTTAGCATGGCCAAACCCCCAAATATTCATCATTTAAAAAAAAGCCCCAAATTCTTGGAACTTTTCTTTTCCACTTTCACATCAAATAGTTTTCCCTCGAACAGACATAATTGAAATCCCTTCACACATTCCAGACCAACAAAAAAAAAATCAGAAAAAAATACAGAAAACCGGCCCTGCGGTCAAAAAAAATGTAAATAAAATGAACGCCCCATTTGTTGGATACAAAAAAAAAAATCTGGAATGAAATTCTATTGAAATTATGCACGTGATTTATGCTTTTGTTGCCCAGTTGATAGTCGCTGTCCAGTCTTGTTTATGTTGCCATATTGATTTTTGCCCAGCCCAATGCCAAACGACGTGTGAAAATTAAATTCCCATTTGGAGTTCCTCCTGGCCACTGCATTCCCAATGCCGACATAAAGTTTTGTTAGACGCGATTAGTGTCCCGGTTGGCGCAGAGAAATTGAATTGAGGCGCATTGTGTAAATCAGCGGCTCAATAAAATCTAATAGCCCGGGCAGATTGCGGCCAGGCACGCACCACGAGACGAACTGTGGGGCACATAAATTACAGCGAGACGACCGACGACCGACGACGCGACGACCGAGCGTTGTGTAACGGCATTGCGTTCGTGTCCTTGACAGTGGCAATTTAAGCCAAATGCAATAATTAAAATCAAAATAAAGAGTGTATTTTGGCAGAGAACTACATAGTATTATCAAGTGGGGATTTTTTTAAAATAATAATTGAAATGTAAAAACTACGAAGCATGCTTGGACATTTTTGCGAGCTTTGCACAGTGGTGCCGGCTGTCTTTTTGTGTTAAGAAATCTGTTTTCAAATCTTAAATTCTTGCAGCAGCGTAACCTCTAAGCTTTGAAATAAACATAATGTTTCATTATGCCTTAAAATGGTTAAGTCACATACATTTTAGAAAGATTTCTCAAACTTACACCACATCGAAAGAGTATGCATGCATTTTTAGTCCGTGCTTGCAAGGCAATACACTCGGGTACAACAAGGTGGTGATCTACTAGGGGAAACTGGAACAGGAACTAGTCCTACGTCGTTTTCAGGCACTTATTTCTCATATCCGGATAGTCAAACTTTCGCTTATCTCATTTTGAGTTTCTCGTGCTGAATTTAATGAGAAACGATTAACAAACTTAGCCGCCACCTCAGGCTAAGGCTAAATTTTAATCTCTAGATAAGTTACCATAGAATCTTTAATATTTTCTTTGTTAGACCAACAGCTAGCTCAATTTTTGATGACTTGAATGGTTAACAGGAATCATGCATTGTTGTCAAGGACCAATCTTTCGTGTGGCGATACTTTTCGAGGGCGGCAAACTGTCTCTATCTTACTTCGGCCTCATGCTACCATTCTTCTTGTTTTCCAAAATATATTTCACCCATCAAGGTCCACAAGCAAATGTTCCTCAGCCAAGGAAAAGTTATACCCTATTGGGCTTTGTGAACTTTAAATTTGATTCATCATCTTGAATTTTATTCAAATTTTTCCGGTAAAAAAACACAAATCAAAAACAGCTGATCGTTCGAAAGCTTGGACTGTCTCTGGTCACCTTGTGACAGCGATAGGAACTTATCGTTTTCGGGTACAAAAATACTTAATCTGGGGTTATTTTAAGCAAGAAATTGGTCCAACGATTACCAAACCAGAAGTTTTGAGAAATTGTATCTTAAAAGGGAGTTAATGCGCTTGGCGATTAGTCGAGGAACCAACTTAAACGCAGCCCTATGATCAAATGAACTTCTAAGCTGCAGTTAAGTTTCGATAGATTTATCGATAAGATTAACGCTTAACTTAACGCTTTGTTAAAATAAACTAAATTGGTTTCTTCTCAACAGGAAAATGGAGTTTGAACCACATAAAACATGCGAAAGCGAACAGGAAGTGATGGCCTATTAATTTAGATTCAATCTCTGGTCACATCTTTGCAGCGATAACCATTGATCAATATTGAGGTTAGACTGGCCTTAAGAAAGCCAAAGTACTTAAGCTCAAGTTATCTCCTTTATCAAATTTCTTCGAAGTATAACTAATTTGATGTTTTGACCAGTTCGGTCTAATTTATGCGATTAATTCATTTGAAAATCTCAGTGTTTAAACCAAATCCTAAAACACTGAAGGCAAATTACTGTTTAGTTTCCACATTGCCCACCAAACCACTTTCCCCTAAAGTTATAAAACTTTGGCCAACCGGAGAGTATTACCACGAAGTGAAGCCGCTTTGGCAAATTAACTAATGACCCCAACACAGTGATGACGATTGGCAGGAAGGGACGGGGGCAGGGCGAATGTCTGCTCGATTTTCACTTCATTCTTCTCACAACCCCGCCATTGTCGTTGGGGCGTTTGGTTTAATTGTCGTGCGACCCGCTTTTTGCTCCGTTTTAATGAGTCAATTTAAATTCCGATTTCGATTACGGGCGAGCGTTTTTCTGAGCATCTGAGGCCAAATCGATGTTCATTAGCAGAAGGCAGCCACGCCTCCACCGCCCTTGTCGGTCTGCTTTGTCGTCGGTGGCATTGTCAACGCAATTAGCCGGGAAGTTGGAAAGTTAATATTGGTTTTTGTTTTCGAGTATTTAAATGATTGGAACATATTTCCCCTGATCTCGAGTTAAAGTCACATTCATAATTGAAACATTTTGAATGATTATCCTTTTTTTGGAGTGGTTTTTTAATTAAAATCCGACCGCAGTTTTTGTTAGCTAAATTAATGAGAGCGAGAATGAATGAGCAAAGTTTTTAATTTTTTGTTTGCATTAACTTTTTATAAATGATAATTTTAATTAAAACATCAGCGTTTTATTATTTGATTTATTGTGCCATGTGGCTGGCCAGCAACAGCAACAACAACAGCAACAACAGCAGCTGCTGCTGCAGCAGAGTTAAACAAATGCATTTGTAATTGCATATTTGAACTCAATTAACTGGTGACTTGACCGCAGACATTTTTGCGCAAATTTGTCAGGCCAAATGAGAAACTGAGAGCGAAAGGCCCAGCCACATGTCAGGGAGTGAAACTGCAAAAGGAAGCGCCATAAATCCCAGCCCCTACACTTTCAACTTGACCCCGAAACGACCAGGACGCAGCGCTGCATGAAATGAAATTTAGCGCAACGGCCTCGCCCCACCCCCGCCGCCCCCTCCTAGTTGGCTTATTCACTTATTTTTTTTGTATCGTTGTCGTGCGTCGCTCGACGCAACAATTTATGGCTAAGCGTTCGTGTTGGCCTAAAAATATATGTAGCAATATAAAAAATAAGCCCTTCCATAGAAACACGTCAATAAATTACAGGCAACCAGGGAGAGAGTGAGAAAGGGAGAAATTGAGAGGAGGCAAACGTAGACCTAGCCAAGTTGAACTAATGCTAGAACAGAGTCAACACTCAATTCGGCTTGTCCGAAACCTCAATATCCCTGCCAATCACAAAAATGATCGCTTTGATTGACAATTTACTATTTGCTTAATAGCAAAAATAGATAACTGACTGATACGGCTTAACCTAGAGAGCTAAAGTGATGCCTAGCCCTAAATCTAGTTCAAACTACATCGATCTCGATCTACATCGATATTTCTTTCGGTTTTGAAAACTTATAATTTTGATATTTATATTTTGATGTAAAACAAAAAACGATCTTATTTATATTTTTAAAGCAATTTCTTAAGAATAATCAGATCTATAAGCCTTACCTAACTAAGATTCATTTAAACCAGAGATGGGCATGCACACATATCGTCACACTTTTCACACGCATACAAGCACAATTTGCGTGCGTAGCTTTCAATGCTTATAGCGTACGTGTGTTTTGTGCAGTCGGCCGCGGCAGAGGCCCTATGCACACGTGCATAGGAACGTCGCGACGCGCCCATCTCTGATTTAAACTGATGTTCTCACTAAGCTTAAATTGTGTCCGGGTGTGGTGTAGCGGATAGTATGTGTGCCTGCTGTGCACGAGTTCATGGACTCGATCCCGCTCGGGATATCTAATGAAAAAACTTCTTCTTAATAAATTTGCATCAAGATAAAATTTGCGAACATGTAAAATCAATATATTAAGATCAAATTGATATTTTATAATATCATTTAGACATGATAAATAAAAACGAGGAGGCTAAACTAACTTCGTTTGTGCCGAAATTGTTATACCCTTGAAGTGTTCGGTTAAATATTTTCAAAAATATTCTTTTCCCACAACGATCCATTTTCCGACCAATCGTTCGTAAGGGAGCTATATGATAGAGTCAGCCGATTTGGACAAAAATTTTTAAAAGTATGAGAAAGCATGTTTAAACAAAGCAAATACAAAATTGCAAGATGCTACCATTTAAAATAAAAAAGTTTTTTTAACTAAGACTGTTTTTCAGACATATCTTTTGTATGGCAGCTATACCAAATAGTTGTCTGATTTTCATCAAACTTAGCAGAATTATAAAAAAAATGTATAAAACTTAAGAATACAAAGTTTGGACACGTTTCCACTGAAAGAAAAAAAAGTTTTTCATCCTAAAACTAGTTTTCCGACCGATTGTTCCTATGGGAGCTATGAGATATAGTCATCCGATCTGATCGGTTGTGACATATTAGTAAACTGCAGCAAAAAGAAGACTCTGTGCAAAAATTCAGCTCGATAGCTTTAAAATTGAGAGACTAGTTCGCGTAGAAACAGACAAACTGACGGAAAGACGGACGGACAAAGCTTAATGGACTTAACTCGTCACCCTAATCAAGAATATATATAGTTTATGGGGTCGGAAATGAATATATATATATGCGTTGCAAAATTCTGGGCAAAATTATAATACCCTTTGCAAGGGTTTATTAATATCGAAACGCCCCAGCAATTTGGAAAAAAACGTCATATCTCCCACAGTTTTAAAGATACATGGTTCATACTTTCTAGACAAATTGACAATAATGAGGATTACTTATCGATCCGCCAAAGGAATGGTGAAGATCGGATGAACGGTTGTCGAGTTATGATCAAAAGACTGTTCGCTGCTACTGCTACTGCTACTGCAGCATCAACATTAATGCTGAGCGTATAATTTCGTTGGTACAGAGTATGTTATAGTAGGGCTTGACCGACTTTCTTTCTTGTTTTGCTAACTATTATTTAAAGTCTTAGAGAATCAGAAAAATTATTAATTTATTATTTCACCTCCTTGTCTTTGAATTGTAATTGGGACCTTAAGTATGCACTTAACACGATTGGAATGGCGTCTTATCATACTCCACCGTAAGATACGCGTGCGGTCAGACGTGCGGTCAGACGTGCGGTCGAAATTTGACACTATATGTCTCCTTCCTTCTTCACATTTTCCATACTTCCCTTTCTTATATACTAAAATGAAATGTTAAAGTTTCGAAATGAAATGAAAACAAAAATGCTTGTCAAAATATCAAATTAACCAGTTCTTATCAACTTGATATTGATCTTATTTTATTTCTGTTAAGGCACCTATTTTTGTTCTTTCAAGGTGGTGGCACCTTTTATATATCACCTGCCACCGTATCAGCCTTTAACTTCAACTTTCGTTTGGTTTTTGCGTATTCTAAATATATTATTTATTTGTTAATATATATTTATGTTCAAAATTTGTCCCTCTGGACTAAAAAACACTTTTTGATATATGGCTTTTTTCTAACCAACTTTTTTTTATCGAGTTTTCATGTTCCTGCATTAAATAATCACGCAAATAACAAGAAAAATAAACTAGAATTCTGTGTCAACATGCAAAGTCGTGTGATATTTTATGTAAAAGTTTTTTCGTAGCAACAATTTATGCAAAAAGAAACAACAACAAGAACTCGTGGGGGTATGTAGTGCATATGTGAGTGTTAATTAGAATGGCGTAATTAAAATGGTTTCAAATACTTGCCAGCCAGCTAAGACCAAAAACTAGAAAGTTAGCTCAGCTTTGACTCTTACTACGTTTCTACACACAAAAGATATCATGCTTAATGCCCTTAGAAGTATGCTATGTTATATGAAAAGGTTTAAGATGGAGTGCAATTTGAAGCAGGCGATCATGTTTCGAATATACGGTGAAACATCAGGGAAACCCAAATAAAATTCTTCAAAAATATTTTAAACTTAGAAAATATTTTTGAAATCAGTTCCAAACTCCTTAAAAACAGTGTCGAAAATATTTTAGATTTTTGTAATAGAAATTTGAAATATTGCTGGCTTATCTAACTCACTAACCAAAGTGTATATACCTCTATTCCATTTTCTTTTTCTGTTGACTGACTTACAGATTGACAAGCATGGCAGGCGCAACTGCTATGCCCATTCCCATGACGACTGCCTCCTCGGTTAGCATTCCCCACGCTCCCCAACTTCCACACAACGTATTAAAAACTTTACAGTTTTTGCAGTAGAGTCAAGTTTAATTTTTTGGTTGAGTTCATGCGAAAATTGCAAAAATCATATTGCAACTGTTTGGCAAGCTATCAAAGGTATGGACAACATGGCGGGAGAGGATTCGACTGCAAACTGCAACATAAAGAGAAATGACAGCGAGCAAAACTAGAAAGTATAAAATGAAACTGCAACGGTGAGGGGACGCCAACATGTGCTTGATTTCTACGTCAGCACTTCCGCCCCCGTCCATAGATTTATTTGTCTGGCAAATTGAAACCTTGACTCCCGTAGTGTGCGTCTCTGGTTTCGATGCTAGGCAATTGGACTACTTCTCCCCCCCCTCTAACTCTTCTTTTAATGTCCGTTTTCCTTGACAAAGTTTTCTTCTTGGTTTTTTTTTTTGTTTTTTTGCATTCCTTTGTGGTGGTGTCTGTTACTTTATAATGTCTTATCTACGTGGACGGTTTTTGTTCTGTTACTGTTTTGTTGAAATTAAGCAACAAATTTAACACAAAACACACGCGCAGTGCATAAAAAGCAAGCGGCGGCGATACGAAAGAAGGAACAAAAAAATAAAAAAATAAAACGCTGTTGAAATGTGAATAGGGGCGAATCAGAGCATCTTTCTGTCAGCTGCGGGTTAAGCAACCCTCGAGCAGGAGTCATAATTATGCCTGGCCCATCGCGCGCTATGCAAGCGGCACGCTAAACATTTTTTGTAATTATCTCTCGAAATACCCCGAAAAAAAAACAATGCCAACACTAAGGGGAAACATTAAAAGAGAAACCAAAAATGTTACATTTAAATAAGAACAGAAAGACACAGAGATGCTCTATGTTTAGGTCCAGATATACTCAAGCTGGGACTAAGCCATGTTGAATATATGAATAAATTGAACAAAAAGTTATATAAGTGCCTAAGAATTTGTTCGATTCAGGTCCTGAGTTTACGGGTTTGAAATTTAAAGAGGCTGGCAGCCCAGCTCTGTATATTTTTAGATACAAGTATGTCCTCTCTTGAAGTATATCCGCTCAAAAGAGTAGCACTTTCCCTTAACTATGGTTTCGATAGATAGTAGATAGGGACAGTAGGAATTTTTTAATCGAAATAGCTAATAAACTTTTACCTCAGCTCTTAGAGTAGGGAATATAAATGTAGCATACAGATTTTCCGTAAATGAAATTAGTTTTAAAAATCTATAAGGCTTTACAGCCCAAAGATCCAAGTCCAGATCTTCTCGAACTCTAGGGCCAAAGGCTGATGCAGGTGAAAATGAAATTAGCTTTATCCTTTAACCAGATTAAAACTGTCTTTTTTGAAAGAAGAGTATAAAAACGGAACAAAAATGACAACAACCAAATAAAGTTACCTCAGCGCCACGTGATGATGTCCTGGCAAATGGAAGGGCTTAAGGTTAACCCAATCGCATTTCTTTCTCTCTCTACTGTTTGGCTTTAATGAAGCTTCACCCTTCTTCAGGGACATCACAGTTGTGTAACACAGTTCAAGTTTTGCATTAACATGTGAAATCATTAAAATTCTTGAAAATAAATAGCATCTGAGGTGCCCAGGAAAATGAAATGAAAGTTTGCACTCAAAGCAGCTGCAGTTTATGAGGAAAAGTAGGCTGTCCAAACACGATGCATTGGTATTTTAATTTATTCACAGAAAAACTGCATCAAGGCGGCACCCAAACCATACAGATGTTCAATGTACAAAGGGTTGGTGCGCTACAAGAGAAATAAATCATTGAAATTATCTGAAACATCCAAATATTTGCACTAGAAGAACAACAAACATGACGTTCTCCACCAAAAAAAAACCACACAAAACTCTGAAAGGTCCAACCCGACCCGTTTTCTCTACCATTTTTCGGCATAACCCAACGTTTTTATGACTGCAGTAACTTTGCGCCATAAAATAGGATTTCCTACTGAGCCTATTCACAACTTTTCGCATTAGACTTAAACGCAAAGCTCGCTGCCAGCAGCAAAGACAGCAGCGCGACCAACCAAAATACACACACACACACACATGGTAATAAAAAACCTATACACATGTGAAATGTGAAATGCCAGCGGGATTTATGGATGCCGCCTTTGCTTCTGTTCACCCGTGGGTGGTCCACACTTTGCGACGCCTTTCGCGCTTTTTTTTCATTTTTTAATAACCAGCCAGACAAACCAACAGTTGTGGTTAACGTTTTTCCTTTTTATAATGAAATAAAGCTAAATTCAGACAAGAAATAATATTCAAAGTGTGCCACAAAGTTATTACACTGTGGAAAACTAATTTTGGTAAAAGGATGAAAGTAATGAACAGTCGAAAGTTGGTCGAGTCAAGTAATCTACAATTGGCTTCTTAGAGATTAGATGTCTTGTTTATCTACTTATCAATCCTCTTACAGATCTTTGAAGCAAATGAGAGATAAAGGTTCAGGCAAGTGCTTAAGATGCTTTTCTGTAGACTCTTATCCTTGGATTTGTTTAGGTAGATTTTGGCTGAAATGTTAAGTCAACAATTCTACTTAACAACAAAATGCTTGCATATCTGGCTTACTTGCATCAACTAGCTTCTTGAATGCCAGAAACTTAGCTTATAGCTGCATACTTTTAACTGTGATTTGACGCGCTGCTAGCTGAAATGCCAGTGTTCGTGTTCAGTCTAAACTTGGTTCCTAGACCAGGAATTTTAATAATATTCCAGCCAACTGTCGAAAATGGGTAGCCAGGTTAATGTATCCATTTTAAGAAGATGGTTTAATCGTAAATTTAGGGCCACATGCCTTTATATTTTAGGTTTAAGGATTTATGGTTTTGATTCGAACCTTGAATCGGCTAACGATTTTATCAAAATAGATATATACCCAATTCATTTGTAGTGCATTGTAAATACTTCGATTTTTTCATAATAGGGTGTTTTCTCCCACTTAGATCTGAGACAATGATAATTTAGAAGGTTTGAAGACTCAAATATTTTCACTTTAGTAAGCGATAAATACCATTTTTAAGCAAAATACCATACATTTTTGGCGAATCATACAATAAACTTTGGTATCAGGGATCTAAAAACATGGGCTCTTAAGGTTACCAAATTCCACACTTAGTCCCCTATCTACAATTTCTAATAATTGCTTAAGAGTTTGCAATTTTAAGACTCCATTGCAGTTTATTGGTCGATGGTGACAGGGCAGAGCTAGTTTAAGTTGCTTTATTTTCACCCACGATTACACTCTTAGGTTTTATTCCTCCTCCTCCTGTTTACATTTCGTCTCCCAGTGTATAATTTATTGCTTCGCTTTCTTTATTGTCGTTTTAATTAAATAAAATTTTGGGCGAAAGCAATTTCCAGGCATTTCAAACACTTTTTTTTATGTTTGATCGCACACTAATACATAAAAATTCTAAGCGCCAGAAACGTGTTGTGACCAGCAAATTGAGCAAAAAGCCGGAAGTCATATCAAATGGCTTTAACCCTTTAAAACATTAACCAGAAAAAGGCAGCAGGCAAATAAATCAATTCTGATAATAACGTGCGTGTGAGCTCTCGCTCGCTCTCTCTTTTTTTATATAATAAAAATGCTTTATATGTGTTTATAAGGGTGAGGAGGAGGAGGAGCAGGAGGGCTGAAAGCCCTTCTGGTAGCTTGCCGCTGCTCGCCAGCAAATCCCAATAAATTGAAAAACAAAATCATTCAATTCAATGGCTGCAAATCAGGCGTAGACGAGGCATCTAAAAAGGGTTTGCGGCAAGTAACAAATAAGACATCAATATTAAGAAGGAGCAAAGGCCAGAGTACGAGTGGGTATGGGATTTGGCCAAGAAAGAGATATGCAAAATCATGAAGAAATTGTGGAAAATTGCTGGAAAATAATTTTAAATTGATTACAATAGAATAAACAAATGATGTGGTTGGTAAGGGTTGTTGGGGAAACATATATACTTATTCCCAGTAGTTCAAGAGAATACGATAACAATCTGTGGGGCAATTTGGAAATTAATACTGGTTTGCTAGAAAGCACAGCTAAAGTGTTTAAAGAGTGTTTAAAGAGTAACCAGTACAGTTCCCAGATGAGCTTCATATGGCTACCCAACCAATACTTGGATTATAGTAAAGTTGTATTTTTACTTGTCGAAAGTTGGAACGGGGAAAATACCTCAGTTTACTATGAGTTGGCTGTCAAAAAACTCATAAGAGAATTAAGATAGCCTACTTCTCACGCAGCTTCCAGCCTTTCCAGCCTTTCAAAGTTGCTGTCTCAATAAAATATTATTAACATCCTATGTAGTTAATTGTCTGAAGTCATAGATCACTTCCGGATTTTGCCACCTCTCTCTTGCTTTTTTATTCTTCTGCAGTCGAGGATTACTTCCTGCTTCAACCTTGCTAGCTAATTGTCTTAAGACGATTATCACTTTCCGATTTGGTCATCCCTCTAATCATTTATTTCTTTTTTTTTGCAGGCAAGAATCCCTTAATGTTTCCACCACAGTAGAAGTTAACCATGAAAAAGCTTCCTTCTTTGTTCATCCTTTCTTCTCTCGCTTATTACCGTCCCTCTTTCATTTCTGTTTCACAATCTTCCCCATCTAAAGACGAGGACTACTTCCCACTTCAGTCTTCTTTCTATCCCCATCTTCTGTGTTTTAGGGAAATGAATCCCTTTTCCACCCTCCGATAAGTTTACGTTAACTAAAAACAGAAAACAGCTCCCAGCCCAGAGTTGACCGGCATACCCTCACATACTCACTTCACTTGGTATTCCATATTGCAAGAACCTTAAACCTAAGGAGTCTTATACTTTCTTTACATATTACTTATCAAGGACCTTAAACGGGATTAGTAAGCAAAGCCGTGGCTACTACCTCAGCTGGCTGATATCCTCCGCTCAGAGAGCAGTTTGGAGCAGCTGGTGAACTTCCAACATAGATTTAAGATCTCCAGCTGACATCGATAACCCAACGGAGCTGTTGTTGCTCACTTCTTCACTTCATGATTCGTCTACATTGTTTTTGTCCCTCCAGGTCTCCACAGATCTTCTCTAAGCCAGAAATGAAGGACATCAAGAGAGCCCTGCTTAAGAGATGGATGGGCTTACGGAATTCCTCAAATAAAGCTGACTACCAGAAATCTGCCAGCGGGCCATGCAATCTTCTTTTTGATATCAAAACTAAGTACTAACACTACACGGAAGAAAAAAATATCCAAAAAAGATCCATTTGGAAGGGCTATGTCTTAAGTATACTCTTAATCATCCAGCGGAGATGCAAAATTATCCAAATGATCGTCATTCTTCATATCTTTTGGATGACTTTTAGCTTCGTTGGCTGATTAAAAGTATATTTTAGACATTTTCTTTCCAAATGGATACCGGAAATCATCCAATAGATATATTTTAATATGCTTTTTTTCTCTGTATAAAAACTTCGAAATGTTGAACCTTTTCTGAACAAAGTAAGTGCAGAAGGGAAGTGGATTAAGTCTATCAAGAGACAGAGACTTCCGAAGACTTCCAAATCGGCGAGAGGACGGCTTTTAGCCTGTCTGCTGCGAAGATCGCCAATGAATTTGCCTCTTCAGATGATGATTTTGCAATGCAATCTTGACAGACAGCTTGAAAATCCAAGTCCACTGGCTGTGATTGACAGCAAAGTAGTCAAAGCCTCTTTAGTATCTGTCAATAATCCGTCGAGTAAGGTAAAGTTTTTAAGAGAAGTAAGTTACAGAGATTCCCCCATATCAACTCCACTCCTGTTAAGCCTTAATTAATATATAGTTTTATAAATTATTTCAATTATTTCTTGCTCACTTCCCTTCTCCTCCAAAAATTGAAATGAATTTTCCAAAAATTATACCAGCTTGGCTTGGCTTGGGCAAACTCATTTTCCAGCCTCTCTCAGTAATTAGAGTTGAACTCATAAATTAGAGCAACACGGCGGACGTTACTGCTGTCATCTTGTGACCTTGACGCCATTTTAATTCAGTTGTAAGCCTCGAGAGTTCCTCGAACCTTTCAAACTTTGCCATAAAGTTAAGAAGCAAACCCATTTTGGCCCTGTCGAATACAACAAAGGAAACTAATTGACTTGGATTAACGCTTCGGTGTGCCGTCCACATAAATCTTCCCAAAAGCAAAGTTTTTTGGGGACACCAGGACGCCAAAATTTGTCTCAAGGTTGTGTGCCAAAGTTTTCTGGTCATGTATGTATGTGCGAAGTAGCGTCTCAACCTGCGATCGAGCTTTAAGTGGGGTATACAAATAAAAAATCAATAGGCAAACGAGTTCTAGGGACACGCCCCCACCCCACCACCACGAGGCGGTGGAGTAGTCATTTGTTGCCAACGCTGGCAAAAATTTATTGTGTGTGAAAATGTGCGTTGACTTCGCTCAAAAGTGGGATTTATATCTTTATCTCTCTGTCCCTCTGCCTGTTTGGCTGGTCAAGTTATCGTGCGTGTCGTTTTTATGCGTGGCTCAGTTCTTCATGAAAGTGATTTTCGGTTATTCTCGTGAATTTATGGCCACCGCCTTTGATGTACTTGCCCTTTCGCTGAGTTGGCAATTTTTAAATGGATTCTTAAAGCTGCTTAAACAAATGATTGCGTTGTGTGGGAACAAAAAACCAAATATAAATGTGGACTTTGCCTGGCAGAAAATGTCATTCTGCTATTAAAAATCACTTTGAGCAGTCGGGCGCAACAACCCAAAAAAAAATATGATAAATTGTAGTTTAATCTGTACAAAATTATGCAAATGGTTAAAAGTAAAATGAGCAAAAGGAAAATAGGTGGATTGCAACAGTTGTGGTTGAAAATTAGATACACTTTCGGGAAAATACAATAAATTGTGTTGTAATAGGGGAAACTCTTAGTATGTTTAGACACAACCCTGCAAAGTATGCAAGCTTTACTTTCCTAAGTAAGTATCTGTTAGAACGAAGCGCTTTCTAGTCTGTTATAGATAATCGAACTGCAAGTTCAACAGTTTGTTTTGTAAGCTATAATTATACAACAAAATGTTGAGTTAAGACACATAAAATACCTATAAACACTTAACTTAAATTCTTATTTTCATATAATGTAGCATACTTTAAAGGGCATTAAGCCTGATTTACTTTGTGTGTATAAACGTAGTATCTAATGGGTCAAGGTAGTTTTGGAAATATGTGTAGATCTTGATTTAAGCAACAAAATGTCATTTATAGTTCCGAAATATGGGTTTTCAACCCGTCTTGGGTTATTTGAAGGACTTTTATGAAATTCAAATTAATTCTTTAGTTATCCTTAACAGATTATTACCTACTCAAAACGCAAGAATGGTCTACATGAATCGAAAACTCTTTTGCTAACACTTGTTGACTAAAAGTTCTTAATGTAAGAATTGTGGTTCTCATTTTATATATATATAAGAGGTTGATTTTTAGATTAAGCGGTTTAAGATAATCTTAATTTTGCCTAAAACTATATAAACTCTATTTGATTCGTAGTATATCAAGGAGAGGCGATTTCTTCCCAGTGAAAATAAAAGGGTTTGATACCAAAACTTCTTTGTAAAGTAGCTTTCAGGGCCATTTCTCAAGTGCAAAGACTCTGGCGATTATTTAGTGAGGGAAACTATACCCCTTTGGAACACCTTCGACCAACCTTAAGGCCTATAGCCAAGTCTACAGAGTCCCCAAGGCCTTGCAGAGTGACGCTCGGAACACTTCTCGATATCCTTACCCACCCGGCTATACACACTCAGAAGTAGTACACCAAGTCACCTGTGACTCGAAATGTAGATGATAAGCTGTCGATAATCCTTATCAGCTACATCTCAAGCCAGAGTTGGAATAGTCAATTCCAGATTCGTGGAGACGTTCGGAGCAGACTTGGGATGACTACACCGACTAGTTTGGGGGACTAGCTACCACTAGTAGGCTTGGTTAGAGGAATACCGAATACTTGGGCTGATTTCCTTTTTCAACAATATAAATGTCTTTATTTCTTACAGTTTTCTCCAGCTCTTTTTCTTATCTTAATACCAAAATATTCGAGCTGCCAAATAATAGTCGCTTCAATTTACCCACAATTTCGCAGTATTTTCCATACCCTCTTTGCATGTAAGGGTATGCAAAACGTTGAGTAAATGTCAAAGACAAAAAAGGGAAAAGTTTGCGGCCTCTACAAAAGGGTTTTTGCCCCCCCGCCCCCCTAAAGGATTTGGCCGAAAAAAATATGGTTTCATTCTTTTAACATTTCATTTATCATTTTGAATTTGATGTAAATGTAATGAAAATTGGATTATGCTGTAATCATTAGTAGAGGCCGCCCTTTTGCCATCCTTCTTTTGCATTTTCTTCTTCTTTTTCAATTATGAATTTTTAAAGCCTTTTGAACAATCTGTTTAGTTTCGTTAACCACATATTTGGTTGATTTATGTGGCAGTTCGCAGCGAAACCCACACAAAGCCACCGCCCGTTTCTGTCAATAAATCACGCCCCCAAATGAAGGCAAAAGCAAAATTCTTACAACAATCTAATTGTAAAGTTCTGTAAAGTGGGCCAAGCAGCAACTCTAAGCCAGCCGCGGCGGCGTCATTATCAACGCAATGGGGTTTCCACAACCTGCCCAGGACAACCCGCAACCACATGCCGCACCCCACTCAAACCCACTCGCCACTTTTCACTTTCAGCTGTCGGTAGTCGCCGTCCGCCCTGACTGACTTTACGCTAATTTTAAAGCCATAAATTTGATGGCTTTTTGAGCGCTTAAAGTGAGTTTTCAACAATGTCTGGGGATATTTGATATAACAATTATATAAATGCCGCATGCTTATGTCAATGGACTGGGGGACGGAGTTTGACTCCGGCCGATAACAAGGCCAAAGCAGGCCAGAACATCTAAGTCTCAAGTTGAAATAATAGCTGCGGGCACAAAAACATTGCCGTACCAACAGAGAAAAAAATGCAACGAATTTGTATTTCATTTTCTAAGAAATAAGCAGGAGAGTTTCGTTCCAAACAGCCAGGGATGGCAACTGAATGGAATGTTTTTTGGTTAAGACCCACCCCAAGTTTCAAAGTTGTGGAAATTGTAGTAAAATTGTACTTTAAACCAGTACATAGATCCTTAGGTATCCTTGAATGTAGACTACCTATACATTCACAGTTTTTATATTATAAAGCGCTATTAAATGTTAGGAACCAAAAACTTATAAAAGGCTAAGCTCTTTTCATCTGTGCCGAAGTTTTTTTACCCTTCCAAGTGGTCCTATTGATATACATATGTATAAAATTTTAAACTTAGAAACAATTTTCGACCTATCGATCCTGTGACCGCTAGCAATCTGATACTGACAAATTGTTTCAAATCTTTTTGAAAGCTTATTAGTCAGAAAAAGACCGAGTTGTGGTTACACTAAAAATTGAACATTTTTGTATTTGTAAGACCAATTTTTTTACCGATAGTTCCAATAGCAGCTGTGAGTTATAGTCATCCGATTTCGATAAAGTACTTAGCAAAGTCTATTCAAATTCGAATAGTAATAACTGTCCCCGAGTTTAAGAACGATAACGATAACGAGGTTAGGTTGAGATGGTAGAAGCGGTGAATCGCCTTCACTTAGAACAAAATCTTAATAACCTTCCTTATGTTAATTAACAGAGCTTGAACATTCATTTGAATATTTTAACATTATGTAAGCAACGGTTATTATAAGCTGTATATCTCTGCCATTGATTATCCGATCTGTATGAAAATTTGTAAGATTGTAGATATTGGGCACATACACTGCACTGCAATCTGAGCTCGATATCTTTAAATTTGTAGATATTGGAGATATTCAACTTTTTTAATTGTGTGGGCGGGAGGAGGCGCGGCTAAATTTTGAAACAAACTCGATCTGCGTGCAGACAATATTAGTATACATTTAAAATTTGGTTGCTCTAGCTCTTCTAGTCTCTGCGATCAAGGTGTTTATACAGACAGACGGGCAGTCGGAAAATGCTATATCGAATCGGCTGTTGATGCTGATCAAGAATATATATAGTTTAATATATATACTTTAGTATACTCTTTTTACTCTACGAGTAACGGGTATAAATAGGTCCATTGTGATACCATGTAACCCCTAATTTGTACTTTTAGACAGTAAAGGAAGGGTCATCCCTTCAAAACCACTTTAAAAGTAGCACACATATGAGCAGCAAATTAATCTCTATTTCAGAGACTGCTGAAATGTCAGGTAGGAAATGCTGACCTAGGACTGTGAAACGTCCAGTGACATAGAAGATGCTGAACGCTTTCTTCTTCATCAACTGAGCAACAGTCTATGCAGTAGTCATTGTGGCTGAACACCAAGCCTAACGTAGATAACAAAACGGATTTGCAGATTCACCTTGATGTTTTCGCTGCCTTCAATTGGTATAAAAATGTATAATTTTTATCCCCAAAATGTTTTAAAATTAAGAAAAGACAAAGTAAAATAGCTTTTTAACTTCTACTCCTTTGATTCATAATACTTAAGTTCTTTTTTCCTAATTTCAATACATTTCGGTGGTAAATATTATGCAGAGATCGGTTGGACTCAAAACAATAAAGCGAGGATATCAAATACAACGAGAAAGCTAAGCTAACTTCGTCTGTGCCGAAGTTTTTATACCCTTGCAAGTGTTCGCTTAAATATTTTCAAAAAATACTTTTTCCCATTTTCCGACCGATCGTTCGTATGGGAGCTATATAATATAGTCATCCGATTTGGACAAAAACTTGTAGAATTGTGTAAAAGCACGAGAAACAAACAAAAACAAAATTACAGGATTCTACCATTAAAAACAAAAAAGTTTTTCTAACTAAGACTGTTTTTTAGACCTATCTTTTGTATGGCAGCTATTCCATATAGTTGTCCGATTTTGATAAAACTTGGTAGAACTATAAAAAAACATATAAAACCTACGATTACAAAGTTTGGAGTCGTTTCCATTTAAAAGAAAAAAGTTTTTCTTACTAAAACTAGTTTTCCGACCGATTGTTCCTATTGGAGAAATGAGATATAGTCATCCGATCCGGTCGGTTCCGAAATATTAGTAGTGTGCAGCAAAAAGAAGACTCTGTGCAAAAATTTCAGCTCGATAGCTTTAAAACTGAGAGACTAGTTCGCGTAGAAACAGACAGACAGACAGACGGACAGACGGACGGACAAAGCTCAATCGACTCAGCTCGTCACCCTGATCAAGAATATATATAGTTTATGGGGTCGGAAATGAATATTTCTATGCGTTGAAAACTTCTGGGCAAAACTATAATACCCTTTGCAAGGGTATAAAAATAAATGTAAACTAAAACAGAACCATCATAAGTACACTGGTATTAAGATAGGATTCGGGATAGTTCCCAGTATTTTAATATGTATTTTGAAACGGTCACAGACATTTCATAGCCTTTTGATGGCATAGCTTAATAATCAAATTCGAGGCACTCCCAAAGTTAGGTCTATATCAAAATTTTTGGCAAGTCTAATTGGCTAAGACAAATGCAAGAAGAATGAGAGATATCAAAGAAATCATAGTTTTGGCTTTCTTTCGATTGTGGCATCACCAAACTCGCAGTTTTTAGATAATTTTTCTAAATTTTTTAACTTGAAACGACAGACCAAAAACATTTTTGTGAAAGTATCTATTTAAGCTTAAAACGGGGGACTAATTTCAATTGCAGTTCGCCAGCCCTGAAACAAAGTCAAATGCGTTGGACGGAATCCTTATGGCCCGCCTGCTCAAGATGCGCAGCACAACAAATCCCCAAATCCCCGCTAGCAAATTTATTTTAATTCACTTTTGGACGTTTCTTGTCAGTTTTGTTGTTGCTGTTGTTCTTGTTTTTTGCTCTTGCTCTTACATTTTTTTTTGGTTTTGGGCATTGCCAATTTCCTGTTCTGCCGCTGACTGGGTGCTGCCCACGTCTTGGGCTGACACTTGGCGACATTGAAATGAGCACTTTAGGCAAATACGCCGGGGGGGCGGCAAGGCCGCACATCGAAAAACAGAACTTGGCCAGTGTTATCAAATGTATTTTTATGCTCTTTTGATTTTTATGACCATGGTGGCGGGCGGCTACAAGAACAACAACCGTGGGAGAGGTGGGGGGACGTGGATATCCCCCGGCGATTATGTTGTAGGCCTCTTTTAACCTCAGGCTGGGGAATAGTTTGCTGCTTACGGCTACTTAAAATTAAACAAATTACCGAGGAAATACAGAAAATTGTTTGTGCTCGTCGTCGTCGTAGACGTCTCATCATTGCGTGTTCGAATTAAATGTACCGTGAAATAAATCCAAACGAAAGAACACTGAGGAGACAAGACTCTGGCAAGTGTCCTGCCACCAAATGGAACTCTCTGTGTGTGTGTGTGTCATTAAAAGCAACAAAAAGTGAATTGATATAGAAACCGAAGTGTGGAGGGAGGGGATAACTTGGGAGAATAAAAGATGTTAGAAACAGCAAAATGACAATTATTGTCAGATACGGCTGAAATTGTTGGCCATTCCATTATATTGGGAGTAGAGAAATTAAACCCACGCTGCTGCCGCCGCTCAACCGTTTGCCGTTGCGCTCATAAGTAGGCAATTCTTTATGCAAGAACATTTTTTAATGATTTCAATTATGGTTCAGGGCATTAATAACAAACACCATTAACAATAACTGCGGCACATATTGACGTGACTTTTGCGCAAATTGTTCACGTGGCTCCCCTCGTAACTCTGCAGCGACACTAAATATTTTAATTAAAGAAATAATTACATTTAATGCATGGGCATTGTGTAAAACACGTGAACCAAAAGCAGTTGAGATCGTCGATTATTTTCTGTGCATTTTTTAAAAAACTTCATTAAGCGAATTTATGGCTAGCCGCCGGTCGAGGTGGCTGGCAATATGCAATTTAAATGCGAATCGGGAAAATGTATAAAGCCGGCAAACAAACTGCATGTGCGAATGTCACTTTTAGGTCATCAATGAAATGCGCACCTACGACATTTTTGTCCGTTTAATTATTTCAATTAAGTCAGCGCAACGTATGAATAAAAATGCATAGTAAAAAAATAACATCGACATAAAGGATAAAATGAGCCGAGAACAATTTCCACGTGAACACGCAACTGGATGGGGTGAATGCGGTTGACACAAATGCAATTTCAATTTGCTCGACACTCGTGCGGCAAATTTGATCCGCACACATTTGGATATGTCACCCAATTGGGGAAGAGAGTATTTGTTGAAGAGTCGAAAGACTCGAAAATGAGTTATGCTTCGCCAGCAAGTAGTTTGGGCAAAAGCTTTATACAAACTGAATCGGGAATCCAACCAAAATGGACATGTTTTAACGAATGAAAGTATTTCATATAAAGCAAAGTGGTGAGAAATTGAGTGATCTATTCTATTCTAGTTCCTGTAGCAGGTAGCAGAATTTGTTCGAAACATGGAAACCTTTTGGATCATTCATTTCGATATGTGTAACGTTTGAATACCCTTACAAAATGGCATACAAATATTCAGTTCCGAACATATAATATATCTCAGAGCCGCCAGCTGAGTCGATTGTGCTTGGTCTCTCAGTTTAAGTCACTAATACAGTGAATAAAGTATAGGCACAAATCTGTTTTGAATCTTTGACACTTAATAACTTTGCTTCCACTTAGCTGAAACAAAATTGTGTGATATCATTCTCATTGTGGAACATTTAACTAAAAATTTACATAAGAAAAATTTTGAATTTTGTGAGAGGAAAGACGAGTCACGTTATCTTTAAGTTTAGTCTCTTTTAGTTTATTCTCTTGTAATCTTCTTTCTTTAATGTGCACTTCCACTCTCGACAACGACTTACGATAGAATGATCTAGTCGCGTCTCTTTGAGCATACTCGTTACAGTTCATTTACAGTGTAGTCTTATATCTAGGTGTATGCGAGAAAAAGACGACTCTGTACACTAATGCTATGACTATCAGCCATGCTCCCATTTTCGCTTTCGCAAAAACTTTGCGATTTGATCGCCAAATCGTAAAAGTTGGTGCTCCGACATTCGGAAATCGTAAAGTTTTGCCGATTTTAAACCGCAATTCGCATTGAGGCAATATGTTAAACAATTTTTTAATAGAGATACACAAATTGAGCGAGATGGCAAACTGCTCACAATAACAACAATTTGCGATTTGGACATGGTATATATCGATATAAGACTATCGATATCATAAGTAGTGAATTGACACAAAACAGGTTGGGAATGGAACATTATCGATAACAAAAACTGGCGAATTTCGGAGTGCTCTATACTGAAATCGTACGAATTTGCTGAAATCGCAATTCGCAAAAATAAGTGAAAACGGGAGCGTGGCTATATGTTCATGTTAAAGGGAATAGCAGTTAGGTTGACCATGAGTCTTTGAATGTATCCTCTCTATCCTACTACAATTTCACGTTTGTTGAATTTTATATGATTTAAAATAACGAAAAACTACCTAAACTGACATCAATGAAGTATTGCCAGAAATACAAAAAAACGCCTAAAGGATCTGATTTTTGTACGTCTAATGCTTAGTTGGATCTGCCTTCGACTGGATAATTGCCTGTAAGCGTCTGTGCATGCTTCCAACTAAGTTTGCTGTCTTGTTATATTGGCCCATTCTGTGCGTATAGCATCCTTCAAAGAGCTTTTGGACGTAATTGGTGATTGTGGAGGTGGTTCAAGCTGCTGACAATGGTAGATGAGCCATTCTTTAGGGTCGTTGTCTTGTTAGAACAGGAAAAGTTTCCCATTTAACCCCAACTTTATCAACATTTTTTTCCAGAAATTCTTCCTTCTTTCTTCTACAATAACTTGTCCATTTTCTCATCCATGAAAACAAGATTTCCCACTCCAGATGCTGCTATACTCCCCTCACACCATGACCAAGGCTCGTCGAAAACCATTTATTTCGGCTGTGAGCACGGAAAAGAGGTTGATATCTTTGTTTTTTGCTTAAATGTTCTTAAAAGAACTATTTGATATTATATAATGTCATTTGCTTCTTAACTCTGCTTCTTTTGGATAATTATTATAAAGAATTTTAGAGAGTCAGAAAACCACAAAGTAATACATAATAATTACTGTATTATTTACTTTACCTCAAAACGGAAGAAGACACAGGAGCAGGCATCTTCTGCGAAGAACTTGCGACACAGCTCTCATTCCGACTACCGAACTGGTATAGCGTTTTCCAAGCAGAGATTTATGCTGTCTCCAAGGACCAATTCAATCATAATCGACAGCCTGGCTGCCATTAAGGCTCTGTCATCAAACGCCTCAAAAAACTACCTAGTCCGCAGCACGGCGATAGCACTGAACCAAATCCAACAGGACTCCATTACCCTTGTTTGGGTAGCTGGTCAGACAGGCATACCGGGCAACGGGGGAGCAGACGAGTGTGCAAGGAACGGTTCAGCGCTGCCAGCAAGGCAAGCGGTAACGGACTTTATGACGGAAGTGCCCAAAAATAGGGCCGAACGACAATCCTCACATTTGGTTGTCACATCTCCTGATCACTCAAAAGAACTTCCCAACTCCTACACTTTAGCAAGAACAGGATAAGAACTATGGGCAGGAGTCATAACGGGGCACTGCAACACTGGTCAAATTGCCACCAGGTTGCGCTTGCCCCACCATGACTTCTGTCGTAGTTGTAGAAACGAGAAGGAAATCAAAAGCATTCAACACCTTCTCTGCAACTGCCCTGCACTTCTTAGGAAATGCACCCAGCATCTGGGTAAACCATTCTTTGAAGACCTGGACAATCTGGCAATATATGGCCCCCAGAAGACCTGGCTCTTTTTGTGGTTTCCTCAAAATGGTTTAAATAGGAGATTGCACCGTCAATTCCCACTACCCCCACCCCTCGCAAATCACTCAAAGTACATCAAAAACATATGTTGGGTGATTGAATAGCGCCTGTATCTGTGGACGCTCGTTGTGGAAGCCATTTAATAGTTTTTACTCGTTAACTTTTCTCGTTTTGTTTACCATTTTATAAACTTGGCTTTACCTTGCCAACGCCGCATTGAGAGTTTAAAAGAAAAACAAGATTTTACCACACACTAGCCCTTTGGCATAGACGTTTCTTTGTGCCTTTGTGGAGCCCTGGGTCTGAAAAGTTCTTTGATTTGCTGCTGCTGTTGCTATTACTGGTGATTTGGAAGGGGATATTTGGCTTTATACAGTCAAAAAAAGGGCCAAGTGAAGCTCCTCCTACAGACCTTACAGAATTTCCCCAATGTTTGAGAAGCCTTTTCATTTCTAGTTACTTCACAGTTGGCGACCAGTCAAAACTTTTTCATTGAATGTTTTGAGGCAGAATCGAACCCACGTTCTTTTGCATAGCAGTTACACACACTACCCGCTACACCACACTCGATTACTTCTCTGGGCACACAAAGTGCCAGGCGGTACAAAATCAGATTCGTCGTTCTTAACGTAGTTTGAGATCAAGTCAATCGTATGCGTACTTGGAATAAGAACATGCGGGCTTGAATGACTTCTGATAACGTTTGGGATTGATTTAACCCACGGATATCCCGGATATCTCGAATTTTGTATTCTTTGTTTCGTAAACTTCACTAGAAACAGGACTGCAAATCTAAAAGTTTTCCGGCAGCGCGAATTTCGTGCTCGTATCTAAATTTACCTAAGTCGAAAAAGGTCGTAGGTAAAACTTGGTGCTAAATTTAATATTTTTCAACAAAAGCGTAAAGTATCCAATTTTGGTGTGCCCATTTTGCGCGTTTTCTCTTGTCCAGCTCAATTATGGCTCAATTGGCGGCTAATTTTTGCCTGGCTACTGCCTAAATGCACGTCAATGGAAAACCGAAAGGCAACCAACATATTTCATGTCACTTAAATTAGTTAATTTTGTGCATAAATGCATAAACAAATGCGCGACTGCGTACCCATCTCTCTCCCCCTCTCTGACTCTGCCCCTCTCCAGCTGGCGACCGTCCAATTATTATTATTCCGTTTTTCAATATTTAATTTGTTTGCACCAACCTCACGATTTGCTCTCATTTAGTATGTGGCAATATTTCTAATTAAAGGTTGCAAACAAAATCAAAACAACCGCGAGCCAGCTACGCAGCTGGACTGAGCCTGTGCGCGTGTGTGTGTGTGTGGGCGCGCTGCTAAGTATGCTATGATTTATGCATGGCTGCTAAATGTGGCTGAGGTCGCCATCGTTGATGTTGTGCAATTGCTATGTGGCCAGCGACAACTATTTGGCATTTTAAATTGCATATTCCGTGCACGCATAATTGGAGCTATTGATTTAGGGGGCGTCGTCGGGCGCTGGCACACTATTTCCTGCGGGCTTCCCTGGTTTGCCACGGGTCAAAGTACAGTTTTCCTTTAATTGTAATTAAAATGGCCTGCCAGTCAAGCTGAGGGCTTTGAATTTGACTGAATGGCGGAACGATACACTGACTGGCAGATATTAAGTGACTGCTCCTCCAGTTGCTGCACTTTTGCTCCACCTTTTCTGTATCGCATGCAAATTCGGCTTTTCCCCCATACTCCTTTGCCCCGCCCCCCAAAGTCAATGCCAAGCAAAGTCTAATGAAATTGCAGCGGCTGGCTGAGCAGCTTAGTTCAAGGATTAAAGCCTGGCCCACAGTTGTTGTTATTGTTATTTCGGTTGTTCTCGTTGCTTTTAGACGATTTCGGAATGTATTTTGTGGCAAAGAACACATTGCGCTTTGTCTGCCCGAGTGAAAGGGAGTTGCTGAAAAAGGTCTATTGAAAATCCGATTTCTTTTCACCCGGCAAATAGAAGAAGGAAAGCACCGTGTGGGTGGAAATTTTATGGAATATAAAAATATCCTGTAAATCCAAAGAGAAAAAAGGCATAGCAAAGAATATGGTAACTCACCTTGCTCCAATATACCCCTCAACCCTTCTCCTTAAAGGGGTATAACGAATACTGTTTTCTTTTCTCTCCCTTAAGACTCTTTTTCCCCAACCAAATTCTTTTACCTTCGCCCCAGGGCGGTGAGCCACTCTGCTCTGGTTTATTTACCGGCATGCGTTACCTTTCCTGCCAACTTATCGACATAATTATCTTAAAAAAATATGAAATTATACATCGCGCATAAAAAGAACGAACACAAACGAAAAGGAACATAAAACGGCATCCCAAGTAGCTGCCAAACCCAACGCCCTGGCCCTTTGATTATGCGGCTGTGATAGCACAGCTTTGTTGTTGGCATCTTCTGCCTCCTGTCATTAGAATGCTTCACAACGGAGCGCAGATTTGACAAGGCGGATGCCTAAATACAGCCCACGTTATTATATTTCCTGCCTTTTTTTCGCTTCGTTTTTTATATTTTCATTATATTCCCTTTCTGGGCTGTGTTGGTGTGTGTGTGTGTGCAAGGAGTCACTTGCTCTACTCACCTTCACACGCAAGCACGCATTTGTTATTGCTGTTGTTGTTGTTGTTGTTCTTGTTACAGCTGCGCATTTTTAAACAAGATTAAAGCGCGCACGTTGCGTCGTCAGAGGGGCAAGAGTGCTGGGGAATTGCTGTTGGCAATTTGTTGACTTGACTGCAAATGTGTCGCATCTTAATGCGCTGTTATTAAATATGCCACAGCCAACATGAAATAGCAGCAACAGAACAGAACAAAATCTAGGAGAATGATAAAAGCGTTTGGGAAATTTGCAATTCCTGATGGGATTCTCAGAAAAAAATGGCGCTATATGGAAATGGGAAGGGAAGCAAATGATTTATGTTATTCGCTGAATTCATTATTAAAGTTCATTTACGCAATTAAATTTGGATATTGATATTAAGAATGAACAGATTGCATGGAAACTAAACTTCACTCAACAAAATAAAAACACAAAGTATTTACTTGAATTAGGTATAAATGGTGCTTATACTTATTCAATCTCGAAATACTTGATTTAAGACTGTTCCCAGATATATTGAGCAGGGCTGCAAGCCCACAAATGTTTTCGGATCTCCGGTTCGCTGGCTCAAACCAAAATTTACCAACGGGTATTAAGCTATTTAATTTTACAAAATTTTAGATATGAATTTTAAACTGTGTGTGTTTAAAAATCGGGTCGTTTTTGGTTCGGAAGTGGGAATATTTAAAATATTATTTATTCTTCCGATATTTATTACTTCCGATGTAATCTTAAGCTCTTGCTATTGTGAATCATTGAAAAAGCTTTGGAGTCGAGGATCTTAAAACAGAGGATATTATGGGCGGGGATTTTATAAGTAGTTCTGAATGACACGCTAGGTTTTTTATTACACTTTCCTGACCATTTTATAACTTCGGCGCTGAAACCAATCAGATAACAGACAAAGTCGCTAGACAAAAGGTCAAATTTTGTGATGTCCACCATTTTTGTCGAACCAAACCGAAATTAAAGGTTCGGAACGGGTTCGGGTTCAGCTTTTCTTTCTTTTTTTAAAGGTTCGGCTCAAGCTTTGGTTCACCCAGGGTTCGGTTCAAAACCGGTTTGCTGAATTTAAAATTGTCCAGATGTTTGTAACGCATAGAAGGAGGAATTTACAACCACATAAAGTATATATATGCTTGATCTGCTTGACGAGCTGAGTCGATATAGCCATGTCCGACTGTCCGTCCGTTACTATGCTATCTCCTCCGTCAGTTTAAAAGCTATCGCGACCAAACTTTGCACGAAGTCTTGTAGTACAAATACGCTGCACAAGTATGAAAATCGGCCGGATCGGATGACTATAACATATAGCTGCCATAGGAACGATCGGTCAAAAAACAAGTTCAAGTGAGAAAAACTTTTTTGTTTTTAATGCAAACTTCTCCAAACTATGTATTCACTAGTTTTAAATGCTACTTCATGATTCTGCCAAATTTGGTGGAAATCGGACATCTATATAGTATAGCTGCTATAGAAAAGTAAGGTCAGAAAAATAGTCTTAGTTAGAAAAACTTTTTTGTTTTCAATGTAAGCCTCTTAAAAATTAACATATATTTATTTTTTTAACCTTTCACACAATTCTCTAAAGTTTTGTCAAAATCGGATGACTATAGGTTATAGCTGCCATAGGAATGATCGGTCGAAAAATAAGTTTTTTTGAGAACAACTTATTTGTTTAAAAATGGAATCGACTCCAATGTTCTAACTTGTTCGATTGTTAGGCTCTTGCATGATTCCAAAAAGTTTGGTCGGTGCAAGGGAATACAAAATTCGGCCCAGCCAGAGTAAACTTTCCTCTATTTTTTGGTTATAACTTTGGGATGCAATAATCTTAAAAGAAACCCGAATTAGACTTGATTTCCACAAAGGAGCAAACTTTATGAAGTTCTTGAAAAAGTTTTCGTTTGTGGAAAAAAATGTTGTAGAAGGGCAAGCGACACCACTCACTACACCTCTCACCTATTTAAAAAAAAAATAGGTCCATCCCATTAAATCATCTGGCAAGTATGTACGAAATGTACTTGATTTAAGATACCTCAAATCAAAGAAGGCTGGAGAGATTCAAAGACCATTAACCCAAATTTCGACTGCAGAAATTTGTTTTTTTTTTCATTCAAATGAACAGTCGCATACCGATTTTAGAATGGTTTTCGTTGGTGGTTTCAAAGTCTGTGTGAATAATATTCCTTGGCAATCTCCGTTGAGCAAATAAACTGTTGAAAGTCCACCATCAAAGTCAGAAAGAGTAAGGCTCAATTGTATTGTTAATCGCTGATGCATATTGGATTTGGTTTATGTGTTCTGCGGTGGACGGAAATTCCGGAAATATACTGCAGTTCGTAAAACAAAAGACGGACACATCATTATACTTATGCAGAACTATACATTGGAATGGGGGCAATGATTAGGACATATTTATTCTGACGCTGTGCTCATTTCTAGAATAAAGCGAAGCAAAGTGTTAAAAGTTAAGTAAAAATAGTTCTTAATCTAAGACATCCTTCCATTTGGGGTGGAAATAAAACCCTTAACTACTTTTCTTAACAAATTAATTTTCATTTAAATAAAATCCGTTTTATTTTTTATTTCTATTTGTCTCTAAATATTTCGAGTATTGTTTTGTGCTTATCATCCTTGGGGCTTTCACTTAGTCTTCTGATGATAATCACGATGAACAAACTGAAATTTTAAAATTTAATTTAAATTTCGTTTTCTGCGACTTTGTCACAGTTTTGCCTAGGCAAATGGTTTTGCTTTTATTGCCGTGCTGTGCTGTGGTGTGGTCCATCCATGCTGCTGCTGCTGTTCATTCCGCTTTTGGCTGCTTTGTGGGTGAAGAACTTTGAACTTGTGCTGTAACTTTTTCGTCGAGGGTTTTCACTTTGGGGGCTGCATGTGACAACGTTTGATTGCTCATGAAATCGATCGATTGTCGGTACGTGTTGATTGTATTGTTGTTGTTGTGCGAATAGCAACAACAAAAAAGGTCAAAAGTTTCAACTTCTCGTAAAAGTTTTGTGTGTGTGTGTGGGGGGAGGAGGGGTGCTGTTTTTTGGCATATAAAATGAAGTGTTCTCGTTACTTGGCTTTTTGTGGAAAATCATTTAAATACATCGAAAGTCCCGCAGCGCATTAAAATTGCATGGACAAAGTTATAAGAGTTGGGGGCCAGGCAGAAGATGATACATTTCACCACCCATAAAACTTATTTGCCCGGCGATGATTAATCACATCGATAACTGCTGATCTGATTGGAACTGCCGTGATTCGTGATACATTTTGGCATATAACTCATATGATGGATGCTGGGGTCCGGTCGGAGTTTGTTCGGTTGCCTCAGTAATTAAGCTGACACTCGATTGTCAAAGTCAAATTGTTGCCTATCTCTTCGCTCTCTTTTTGGCTTGCAGCGGTGGAGTGATTTTCTTGACTGATTGATAGCTTGTTGATTGTTGGCCAAAGGAACTTTTAATATATTATTTGGCTTTGCTCATCGCTCATTTGTTGATGACCAATTATTATTACAACATTTTGTATATATAATATCTGTACTGTCTGCCCAGCAATTTCAATAAATCTATCTTTTTATCTACAGTTTCATTTGACAGTTTTCCCTAAAAACCTTTAAAGCAACTTTAATTAAGTCATAAAAAATACGCACAACTCTCGCCATTTGTTTGTTACAATTTGTCATAAAAATTTATTGTAAATTGGCCAATACCCTGAAAACATTTTGCGAAATGCCGTAATATGCAAATAATTTGGTTAAAATGTTATTGCATTTGATTGCACATATTTTAATTTGCATAAACATGAGCAATGAGCACCGATTCCGTCCGCCAACTGGCAACGCCCCCACCCCCTTCTCCACCCACCGCAAACGCCATTTCCATTTCCGTTCTTGTATCTGCACCAATGTGCCTCAGTGCACGATGTGGCGTGACACGCAAATCCGACACGTAAAATAATAAGCGGAAATGTTGAAAAATTCAAAGCAGTTTCTGACTCCCACCCCCCCACTTATAAATTTCACCTGAAGTCGCGTTGCCATTATCGCTTTGACGTCAAGATTTGTGCGCATTAATGGCAGCGATTGAATTTTCAATATCTGCCGCACGTGACTCGACGTGGTCGCATCGATTTCATTGAATCCTGACGTGCTCAACATGTTTAATTGCCGCCGCCGCCGCTGCTGTCGCGGGGATTTCATTTGCCAAATATTTAAAGCACTCAAAATTCGTCAGAGATTTTGGGCGCGTTAAGACAAAATGGATTCAATGGTTCATGCATCTGTTCACAAAAATGGAACTGCAAATTGCTATCAGAATGAGGGATGAATTCACTGCTTTCACATTAACGAACAACTAACAGAGTAAGGGACGATTTCTCATCTTCTAAACAGCTGCTGTGTGTCAGATAAACTTAGATCTTACTTTTGTATTAGTAGGATGACAGATAGCTCTACATGAGAGATAAAAAATCGGTCCTAAATTGTCAGTTTATCTGACATATAGGAGCTATCTAGAGCTAGGCCCTCATTTATATCTTCAACTAAACAAAGAAATGCTTTAATAAAAAATTATGTTTGATTTCTGAGTATATATTTGACATTCCGTTACTAACATCGATGCATTCAAATATCGATCATTTTCTTTAAGAAACGATATAGTTTTTTCGGAGCTTTTTACTTTGACAAACTAAGGAATATCGAATTTGGTTTGCTGTATCATTTTCTCACGAAAAAGTGTGCTTTCAGACAAAAGAATCCGCATGGTAGATAAGTACCTAACTCAAAGGGTCTTTTTAAAACTCCTCAACAGACTAGTTTATGGTACAGCTTCACTTTTCTAATATCTCATAAGATTCATATTAATCTAATATTAATACTCAATCTGAGAAGCACAAAAATATAAGATACGTTGCATGTGGAGTAGACTCTCTGATACTATGATTACACAGTACGACACTAAAAAAAACCCCGGGATGAGACCCTTAAATTCTGATAGAAGGCACTTCTGTAAGCATCGCCTCATACCCAGTTTTTCATCTGTACCCTAGGTTCGCGTTCTGTGGGTACTTTTGTAGTAGCAACACAAAGCGACAACAATTTTAACTTAGTTATTAATGGTTCACACCAAAAATCTACAAAATTCAGCAAACACAGACAGGGTCACTAGGAACGTAATATCAAAAAATCGCGGTAATCATACAATTCGTTAAGGTACCTCCAGAAGGTGTCAAACACAAATTCTTGAATATCTTTAAAACCGCACGGTAGATTTTTATTAAAAACTAAATTTATGATGGCACAATGGGCTAGTGCACGTCCCTAAAAGATGGTACTCGTCGGCCAAAAAACCGCGAGATGGAGTACCATTTTAAGATTCACCCACGACCATCTCCATGTAAGTCATAAAGTAGATCCCAAAATAGACCAAACTGCGTTTTTGGTTTCTCCAACATAGCTTTGGTTCGCGGGCTATGGTTATTTTTGTACAAGCAACTGCCTTAGAACAACATTGACCATTAAGGGTATTAGCAGCTTCACCAAGATTATGCTATTAATCTTATATGTAACCTGCTTCATAGCAAGCAAGAAAATAGAACAAATTTACTATAAAATGCCTTGAATGGACTAACCTAACAATACACTAAGATGCTTCGAACTAAAGTTTTTAAATGATAATATCTGTTTTCCTGCTGGTAATGAAGATATTTACCCATTAGATTAATTGCATAATTTTTGGGAGCAGTTAATACCCTAAATGGTCAATGTTGCCGTAAGTCAATTGCTAGTACAAAAATGCTCGTAGTCAGCGCAAAAATGCTTCGTAACAAAATCTGAAAGCGCAGTTCGGTCTATTTTTTAGTCTAGTTAATGGACCATATTGCGTGGTTCATGGGTAGATTTTAAATGGTACTTCATCTCGAGGTATTTTGGCTGAGGAGTAACATCTCTTAGGCCCAAGAAATAGCCCATTATGCCATCATAAATTTAGTTTTTAAGAAAGCTCTACCATGCGCTTTTAAAGATATGCAAGAATTTAGGTTTTACCCCTTCTGGAGGTATCTTAACCAATTGTACGAATAACGCGATTCTTGATATTACGTTCACAATGTCCCTGTCTTGGTTTGCTGAATTTTGTAGATTTTTATCTTGTACCATTGACTGCTAAGTTAATATTGTTGTCGCTGTGTGTAGCTAGTACAAAAGTACCCATAGAACGCGATCCTAGGGTAGAGTTGAAAATCTGGGTATGAGGCGATGCTTACAGAAGCGCCTTCTATCAGAATTTATGGGTCTCATACCGGGTATTTTCCAAAAGTTTGATTTTGTCGTACTGTGTTATACACACCAAATTAATTGTGATTAATGCCCTTCAAAGTATGCAAACTTTCTTTCATTAAGTAGTTCTCTATTATAACAAAGCCAAGGCTAGTCAGTTATGGCTGCATCATAGACAATCGACACTGCATATTCACCCAGTTTGTTGGGCAAGTAATGGGTATACAAGAAAAAGTTGAGTTAAGACATATATTAAAAAATACTTGACTAAACCATGATTTCGTATATCGTAGCATACTTTAAAGGGCGTTAATCATGATATATTTTGCGAGTAAATATATGAGTTTTTTGACAGCCAACTCACAGAAAACTGAGGTATTTTTCACCCATCTCAGATGAGAACTCGACAAGTGAAAATAAAGCATAAAGATATGGCTATATATCGAAATTATCAATAAAATCGATATACTTTACAACATAGATATTAAAATAATCAGAGTTGCCAACCCTAACCAATTTGGGTAGCTCCGGTTCGCGGGCTTACAAATTGAACAATAGTTAAGGTTCGAATATTTGAGTTTCAAGGTTTTTGGTCTAGGGTTTTGTTTCAAACCTTGGTTCAGGCTATGCTTTATAGAAGTTTATATAGTACTCGACCCAAACCCGAGACAAACACATCTCATCGGCTTTCTTCAAAATATAATTTACTAATAAGTTAAACTCCATTTCGTAGTCCACATTTCTTACCTAATCTCTTATTTTGTAAATCATTTAGTAAGCTTTAAAGTAAAAACAGAAACAGAATTTCCCTAGCCCCTTCAAAATGAACCAAATCCAAGATCCAAAAACCAAAATAAATTGAAGCCCTTGTGTAAAACGAATACCTTATAATCAGGGATGCAAACCACTCGAAAATAAGTACTGGTTCGGTTCAGTGGTTCGCAGAATTTCTGAACCGCCGGTTCGGTTCAGTACATGGTTTTTGGAGCTAACTGAACCGCGGTTTCGGTTCGGTTCAGTGGTTCACAAAGGCACTTAAAGAAATATTATAATTTCTGTTAAAATGTGACTATTCGAACACTTTTGAAATTTAATTCTTCTAGTCCATTTGAATATCTTTAAAATCTTTAGAAGAATGTGCATATTATTATGTCGGACTTTCAGAATTCGTCTATACATTCCTAGAGGAATGCTCTTTGAAAAGAGAGAATGTCAGCTAGAAAAGAATACGTTCCATGCATCTTATATACCCTATTAATCATATCATACGGAAAAAACTCTGCTGTCTAAGATTGAATTAAGGTAAAGAAGATTGAATTGAAAATATTGTCTACTAAAGGAAAAAGACATATTGATGACAGGAATATTAGGCGATAGGCGGGCCGTTGCAGAAGACTTACAGTATTACAAGTTGTAAAATTTGTGTCAAGACATCCTATGTATAAAAATTATCTTCGATTTAAATTCCCAAATTAATCAAAAACATTGGGAAGAGCGATTCCACCTAAAACTCGTGGGAAAGCTGAACCGAACCGAACCGTTTTCTTTTGTGGTTTTCGGTTCGGTTCAGCAATTCTGATAGGAAGCCGGTTCGGTTTGGGGTTCGGTTCACTAGCTGGAATATGCGGCTCGGTTCGGTTCAAAACCGGTTCGGTTCAGAACCGGTTTGCATCCCTGCTTATAATTGAATATGACTGACGGCAAACTAGGGCCAATAACTGCATAATGTTCTGAAAATTTAGAGAGGAAATTAAATCAACTACTTAAGAGGTTTGGTTAACAGTTCGGTTCAAGTCCGGTTTGCAGCCCTAAAAACTATAACTTTTTAATATCAAAACAAATATCGATATATGAAAAGACTGATATTCATCTAAAACTGTCATCAAGTTTTATTGCAGGGCAAGAAAGTGTTCAGTCTATGGCAGAGTTGATGTAGGTTTTATTTCCATTAGAAATTTTACAATTACTTAAAGGCTTAAAGGGATTCATACTTTACAACTACAGCCAATAGCTGATGCAGTTGATTGGCTGTGTACAAGTTCTTAAAAATCCTTTTTATTTCAAAAGTTTCGCTGCGAAACTTCACTTCTTGATCAGTTTTACTATGTTGTTTATATAAAAGAATTTGATCACATAGATCTTCTGGTTTTGAACAGAACTTGGCTGTGAAAATAAGCAACTACTAATAAATAATCTAGAAGAATTTTGAATCGCGTGTTTGTATACTACTTTTATATACATTGAATTATTCGTGATTAACGCCCTTTAAAGTATGCAAACTTTATTTTCTTAAGTTATTAAGTATTAAGTTTTTATGTAATAATGCCATTGCAAGTCTGTCATAGATATTCGACTCTGTTAGAAGTTAGTTAAGACATCTCAAATATATACCAACACTATGATTTTCATTTAACATAGCATACTTTAAAGGGCACTTAGCATGACATATTTTGTGTGCAAATAAGTAGTAGTATGGCAATGCAAAGGCTCAGTTTCCAATAAATATAATTGCATGTATTTTAAGGTTGCTACTAATTTTCCTTAACGTCAAAGATACTAAACAGTTCCTTATGGGTTTTTGGATAGCCGATACTTAAGAAATTGTAAATATCAGTTCTGGCGACGGTTCTGGCTCTGAGTTTTAGTCGATAAGTTTCGCTACTCGGTACCCTTTCTGGTTTCCGTTTAATTCCCAAGCTTTCATACCTGACCACTGCATATCCAAATCATTTCCACTTCATCTTAATGTATACAAAACGATTTAGTTTGCAGACAAAGTTGCAGCAACAAACTACAAACACCTGCAACATGAAAAGCAGACAAAGAAATATATAAAATTAATTAAGAATTGCTTTTCAAAACAAACATTTAACTCGCCTAAATGGGTCATCCCTGACCAATGACTCAAATATTTATAGCTTAGCCCTAACCCTATTGCCCTACGCCCACCATGCCATGGCCTCACCCACATTCAATACAGTTCGAGCAGTTACCGAGCCTAGTAAAAGTTAACAAGAACACGTAGTAAAGATTTTGCCATTTAGGTTTTAATGCGATTAGGAGTGGCAGACAACAGAAGGCTCTGAAGGCTCAGCCCACAGAGCCAGAGCATCGTCTTTGGCTCGTGGCGCCTGTGATTTATGGCCTGGAATACACGTAGCTGCAATCGATGCTGACCCCGAGGAGAGACCTAGGCCAAGTCCATATTTAAGTTAAAAATTTATCAATTGGATTTGCAAACTGCTTTGTCATAAGTTTCTGCGGCCTTTTGACACCGAAAGCAGGCAAAAGTGGCAAGTTTTTTGATTAAGCCTGGAACGTGGTTGTCTTTCCACGTGCTTTTTTTGTTGTCGTTTGACTAGTTATCGGTTTAGAAGCGGCGGCACGTGCCAGTATTTTGTATTTGATTTACTGTTGAGGCGAGAGATTTGCCTTGACACAAAAGGCCGGTTGAGTGGTGCAAAAAAGGCGGAAAAGGTTTCCTGTGGGAATTTCGGAGCGTGAAAGAATGTTATCTTAATTTGTGTGAAGCATTTGGGGGATTGTCAGAAACTAATCCAAAGTTTTGTGCAGGCAAGTTGCCGGCAAACTTTTGTTTATTAAATCTAAGCATAAATTTTGATTTCAGCAAAAGGGGGGTAGATTGAGAAGTTGTTGGAGGTTTATTTTGTTGAAGTGTTGAGATGTTGGTGTGGTTCCATTATGGATTTACTCGGAAGGTCCTTGAAGAGGTAAAATTGTTTGTTTGTAAAGTGGAAACGGTTGCAAAAGGCAAGTTTGAATAATGTTTGACGTGGCGACCGTGCGAGGTCATGATGGAAGAGCATATTTTTTGCTGCTATTCAATGTTTTCTTTTCGAGCAACTGACTTGTTGTCCCTTTGTGTTGCATGTTCACTTGAAATAGTCTACTTACTTGGCCTGTGCAGTGTTGTGATGAAACAAAGATATTCTTTTCGGTTACAACACGTCACAGGATTGCAGAATAAGTAACAAATTGTGGTTGAATGACATGCTGCAAAGTTCTTTAGTTTATATCAAGGCTATTCCTAGTTTCCGTAGTGTTGGTTGCGGCTGAATTGAAACTCTAATCTTCTCTATTTTTACTTTGACATTTCAAACTGCCCTCGCATATTAGCAAAAGATCAACACAATCGTCCTTCCTCTCCTGCTGCTGGCTTCAATTCAGGCCAAATAAATTGCTGGCATCATTAAGAAAAACACTTTGCCTATCAAGTGTGATAAATGCCACAAGAAACTGCCGTCAACATTTGCTGCCAAATTGCGCATAATTTTTTGAGGCTATTGGGTGGTGTTTGCTATTGCCTTCTCCCCCCACCCTCTCTCTCTCTTGAATCGCTTGGTAAACAGGCCGCAAATTAATTGATTGTACATCATTTATAAGGCACGCGTCGACTTCCCCCAGCCCCAGCCCCTCGCCATAACCAACCAACCAACCAACTGTTTCTGGTAATGTAGTGTAAACACAAATATTGCGCATACGCCGCATGGGAAAAAATGAAAATCACATGGCAATTGCTATGCAAAATACACGTAAATATAATTTACTTGATTTTGTGGTGCTTCTGCTTTGCCTGCGAATGAGCATGCAAAAATGTCAAACGACAAAAGCAAATTTCGCTCACATTTTTATGGTCGCCTCCGCCCCACAACTTTCTGCTGCCTTTTGAGCATTTCAAATCTAATTTATGACATTGAATCAATTTTCACAGTGTTGGTTGTGTGTGGTGTTTGCTTCTGCGGTCAGCAACGATTTTTCATATTTTTCCTGCACTTTTTTGTTTTTTTTTTGTGTTAGTCCATCTTTGATGTCTGCTCCCGATATCCGGCAAAAGCAACAACAAATCGAACCCAAGTCAAACATGCCAAGTTTTATGTCCTTTTGCCAGGCATCACCAACCTCCCCCCCCCCCCCCCACACAAATGCCAAATTGAAAATTGATGAATGCCTTTGATTGAATTTGATAGGTGCCAAGCACTCAGTACGGCTATTAATCTCCGCGTAACGTATGAGTTTCCAAAGAGAGAGTCTGGAAATATCGTTGAGTGTTTATGCCTAAAATACACTTGACAGGACGAAGAAGAGAGAAGAATTCGATTGATATTAAATGTCAAATATCAAAGTTAAGAAAACAAAATTAATTAAAATTATGCAGAATTTTTAAGTCAGCTCAGATTGTTGCTGTACACAGAGAGAGTTTGGAGTCGAGGCTGGGTTTCACAGGGCAGTTCAGGATTTGAATACTTTGTACCAAAGGTATACCCCATAAAGTCAGTGGTCTTGTTGCCCTGTACAAATCGATAACAGAAATTCGATTATTGTATAGAATTATTGAGATTCGGATGGAAAAAAAATACACAAAAACTCAAGCTGTCATTTAAAATCATCAAAATGATGTCCCCGCCAACTATTTTTTTTACTGATAATTAGTTGTAGATGATTTTTGATGTATGCTGATGAACACAACCGACTCGATATAGCCTCCTGTCCGTTCGTCTGTCCGTATGAACAAACACATCTCAGAGATGTTAAGAGATGGAGGTTTGACTTGAACATATGCTTCCTATACTTCCATACAGATCAAGTGTATTTTCTATTTTTACCACGCCCTCTTCCGCCACTGCAATTCGGAAAACACGTCATATCTACCAAAGTTTTATAGATAGAAGGTTGGTTCCTTCTGCACATATTTAGTAATCAGTATTATTTATCGATTCGCCGAGGGAGTGAAAAAGATCGGATGAACAATATGGGAGCCATAGGGAAAACAAACATTTATGCTGGGCAGCACCGACTGAAAAAGAAACTGGGCAGCGCTTTACACACCTTAACACCTTTGGGAGGTACAGAATTTGCTAAAGTCGGGCTTGACTGAATTTCTTACTTGTTAAACTCCTAAAACTATTAGGCTGATTATACATAATATCTTGATAAATGCCCTTTAAAGTATGCTATGTTAAAATATATTTATTACGGTTTACTTTATATTTCTGTTTTGAATACATTTTACCGCTCCAACCATTATTATAATAACTATAACTAGTATATGAAAGGGAACTCTTGCAGCAGAGGTGTGGGGGCTATGCTGAATATGATAGTTTGGAAAAACTAGACCGTAATTTGATCAAAAAAGGCTCTTCAGACTGCCAATAAACACACCAACATACGCGATATACCTGGAGACTGGTCTACCTAAGCTTTACCTCAATACGTTGGACAGACATTTTAAATATCTAAGAAAAATCATGGATATGCCACAGAATAGACTTCCGAAGTTAGTAGCTTTGCCAATTTTCTCCAGGCTAGGAGCATATGACTTGCGATATCCAAGACATAGCTGGAAGGAAAAAAGCATGACACTGCAATGCGAAAAGTGGATGAAGCCCAGGGAGAGAGGGAGCGAAACTCGTCTTTTATACAAAAGCCTAAACTTTAACCTGGGTCATAGCAATTACGTCAGTGACGACTTTTCGGTAGGTGCTATAAAACTAATATTTCAAGCGAGATCCGAGCTGCTGCCACTCAACTAAAGACCTCATATAAGGGACGATAACTGCACGCTATGCAACCTGAGAGCCCGGCAAGATACCTTCCATTTCCTCTCAGAACGACCAATTCTGGGAGAACTAAGGTTAAAATGTTTTGAAGAAAGGTTGTTTTCATTGGAACAAGCGAGAGATCTGGCATATGCTGGCGGCTTATCTCTCTGCTGCTCTTAAGTATAGATTCAAAATCGTTACAGAAGATTTCTAAGATTTTTATATAAGGGTAATATTAATAATATTCAAATGCGAAAAGCCAGTAAGGCAGGCAAACTTTATGATTGATATGCCACTCTCTACGGTCTCTCTATACATAAGTTTTAAGAGCCTGGGACGCCACCCTTAGGAGTGAAAGATCTGCTATCTCGTGACGGGTGTGTCTTCCAATAGCTTACTAGGACTAATAACTATATACTGTACAATTCATCAGTTAGTGGTTTATTTTAAGCCTAAAAAGTAATACTTTACGATTACATCAAAGAGAGTTCGAACAATAGTATGTATTCTCCGCAAAGCGCTCCTGAAAAAAAACAAAAAAATGCATTTTAAGAAACTTTTAACTCAATTTATTTAAATTCCAGAAGTGATGGAGCATTTTTCTCAATATACTAAAAGAAGAAGAAAGTTGCCTTGTGTTTTGTACTTCGCAGCAATAGAAAAAAAACATTGCCTACTTTGAAGGGCGTTTATCATGACATTTCTGTGTGTATAAACAGTTTGTAAGCCTCCAAGTCCTTACCAAATATTTTGTGATTTTTTTTTTTGATTTCAAAATTCGTTTTCCATTATTTCAAGAAAACTTCGGGTGTTTTTTTTTTGCTTTCGCGCTTGCCACAAGTATTGGCGTGGGCGTGGCCTGGTTTGGTACACTTTGTTTGGAATGCCAGCGGCAGCAACTTGCAACTTTGTCATTTTATGGGTCAACCGTTTGACTGCATTCGGGTTATTTGGCTGTTTCGTTGTTATTGTTATGGTTAGTGTTTGTTGTCCATAATAAAGCAAACATATGACAGAGGAAAACCCTGTCCTGCTTGCTGTACCTTTGCCTCTATTTGGCCTGCAGCGGCAGCAGCAGCAGTCAAGTCAAGGTGGGCAGCCAATAAAGTCAGAGGAGGAACAAAGCCACGAAAAGGCGTTGCCAAAAAAAAGGAAACAAAAAAAGTACACAATGAAAGAGTGCCGGCAGGAGGGGAGGCAGGAAAAACATACCACAACGAGGCGGGAATATATGTGTGTTATTATTATTTTTACTGCAAGGCATTCGCATAAAGGACATAATCATATTTTTCATCAAAGTCAGCAACAGCGATAAAACTACATACAAACGTACACAAGCACACACACACACACACATGGGAGGGATGAGCGAGGCTGTCGCTTTCCCTCGCGTATCTATGCTGCAGTTTGCTGTCAACATTTTTCATATCATAAACACTTTTAGTGTTGATATTACCAACAATAACTTTGCTCGCACACACACACACACTAGCACACACATTCACCCACACGCCCCCCCATTGCTTTGTAGTGTGCGCGCTTGTGTGCTGGTTCATCTTTGTCTGTTTGTTGGCCTTGAAGTTAAATGTGGGAATTGTGCTGGGCAACTCTATAAAAATGTTAGACAGAAGCTTGAAAAATATTACGAGATTGCCAACAGCCAAAAAGTATGACATGAAAATTGAATTGATTGCTCAAAGTTTGACGAGCGACCATTTAACATTTCCCCACCAGCTCAGAACTTTGAAAGGGAATTATGAAGAATAATTCAACAAATTGTATTGAGATAGTTTAATGTATAAAAAGCAGTTTGCTGCTTCAAACATAAATTAAGTTTCATGATGAGCGCCCTCTAAAGTAGGCTATGAAATTCAATATTTATAATTCAGAAAAATATTTATTTTATATGTGTGAATGCACAGTGTGGATTGCGCATTATCCTGTTCAAATAATGGAATAAAGTTAGCATACTTTAAGGTTCATTAATAATGATATTTTTTGTGTGTAAACACCGGGCAATAGTTGTGTGACAGTTCTTACTCATAGCAACATTTCCTATTCATTTAACATTTCAGTGTTACTTTGTTTATACACAACAAAATTATAATGATAAATGCTCTTTAAAGTATGCTTAATAATATTACTTATTCATGAAAACAATTCTCTTATAGTTGGGAAACTACTTACTCATTTTGAGTACCATTAATTAGTCCGTCAACCTTAGAGAATGCAAAGTATGGTTTATGTATGACGCAGGCATACAGTTACTTATTTAAGTTGAGAATTATGTAAGGAAATGAAAATGGCATACTTTTAGGGGCATTTATCATGGTATTCTTTTTGTGTCGAGTTTGGTATTTTTTAGTTTCAAAAGTAACATAACTAAATATGGGAGCAGTCCTCTTACGAAAGAGTCTTACCCTTAGGTCGAGTCGATGTTGGAGGCCCTGCGGACCTGTAGTTTTGACTAAGCTAGCTGTATTTGATATGCTCAGTAACATTTTTAAGCAACACGTCGAAATGATAAAACTTTTATATATCGGCCCATTCAAGCAAGACAATTTTGCAATTTGTTGACAGCAAAACAAAAGGAGTTATCTATCTAGCAGGACATAGTTTAGAGCTGCTTTTTTTAAAATGAGGCTAACACCGGCAAAAGGCAATCGCTACAGCACATCCTACTTCTATTTCTATTCGATTTCAAGATCCTACTGAAAGGTCCTGTTTACCTGTATAAATTAAATTGAAACCTTAATGCCTCTACTCAGATGGGATTATCATTAAGTTTGGCACAATACTTTACAAGAATAGAAATACTTTTGAACAGCTTGGAAATCTACAAGCTGTGATCTAGATTCTTATGTTTAAGAATGATGGAACCGAAATTAGTTCTTATAGACGCCTTTAATGTAGACTTGTGATTCTATTCATCTTTCTTCAATGCACTTTTACGGTTTTCTTTGTTTTCTATGATAGCTTGCCAAATCATCTTTTCCCACATTTTGTTCTACCTTTTGGGTACATTGTTTAAAATAACATTTTTGGTTGATTTTATGTGTCAACTCTAGAAATATTTTAAGTTCATATGCAATAAAATGTGAATACATATTGCGCAAGCTTCATTATACGGCCCACACAAACGTGATACGTGTCTTCTCCCCGCTTGTGTATTTATGTTTTCAGTTGAAAGATATACAATATAATATATATACGTTACGACAACAACTGCCATCGGTTGTGGAAGAAGTTAGGAAGTGGTGGGTAGAAAGATTGCAAATTGCATGTGGAACTCCCACGAGTCTAATAATGTAGCAAAAAACAAGAAAAGCAAAAGGTGTAATCCAAAACAGCGAAATGTTAATGCTCTATCTTGATATAAAATTATTTAAATTTTTGATAAAAGTTTCAATAATTTTTGCTACTATTTTGTTTAAGTATTGCTAATTGTTTCATTGATTTTGAAGGAAGCTTTTCCTATATCCATTGTTCACCCATTTTAACTGGCTGATTACTACTTGATCGAAAACTCAACGGTTGCTGAAGGATATCAGCGAATAGAATTAATGTATAAATTCAGTCGTATATAGTGAAAAGTGATTGACGGATCTAGGAGGATCGAGGAATATATGAAAAGTTTTAGAAACAGCTGTATACTACATATATAGATGGCTTCTGGGCAGGACTTCAGCCCCAATAGCCTCACTCCTAGATCCGGCAATGGTAATTGATCCCTACTAAGGTATATTTAAGAAAAATGTTCAGTATCTAGAAAAAATGTCTTCTTGGTCATGTTTCTTTTAAGGCCCACCCAACATTTGGAAGATCATTTTCATAAAAATCACCTTGAGGAGTCTTCTCAGACTCCATTTGATGATCCAAAAGAGTTGACTATTATGTGCAATTAGTTGAGACTCGAAAATGACTCATGAATATGCTCAAAATGTGATTTAATGGAAATACGACTTTAAAAGACTCTCAAATGACTCGAAACTGATTGGAAACTGTTCAGAAGAAGAAAATCGACTCTTCAAGAAGACTCGAGGCTAGGGTACCATTTTCTTCCGACTAAAGTATTATTTATAATCAGAAAATGAGCGCATTTATGACTATTTTAATCAGTCTGAGGTGTCAAAGAAGACTCGAATTTGATCAAAAATTACATAATATGTTTGCTGGGAGACTAACCACCCGAAAGTATTCAACCCATCGATATTTCAGAATATTTTAAGTATTCTAAATGATATGAAATCAGTATTTTCGAAATCCTTTTTGTCTATTTCGGTACACTCATCTAACGAATACTCTAACGAATACTCTAAATAATAGATATAAGAAGTGACTAGAAAGTTAGGCATATTTTTCTTAACTTCTTAAAATGTTAAACCAAAAGTCTATAATTGAAAAGTCCAGAGCAAAGTCTACTGGTGATGGTGGAGGCATTCAGAATTCAGTTTGTTGTGTATTAAATAGTTCAAAAATCAAGTCAGAACAGCAAATGCATTTTCTGAACATTTAAAATGTCATTGCCTTGGGCTAACTCGCGAACCATGTTTCCTAATTAACCAAAAACATTTCCAAAACGCAATAGAAATTGTTTAAGAATCTAATAAAATTAAGAAGATTACACTGAAAAGAGAAATCAATCCGAAACGGGATTGAAAACATGGTAATCCCGGATAGTCTTGATCCGTTCCCAAAAAAGATTGATTTCACTCACAACCTGTTTTCAATCCCGTTTCGGATTGATTTCAGATTTTGTTTTTCTGTGTAAAGATTACAATTTGAGGAGAAAGATCGAGCAAATTTTATTTTTGTATGCTTTTTGCTTTGAATGTTTATTCCTTTCGCAGTATATTTATGTTGATCAGAAAAGAGTCATAGGTTATATGTCATGTCCGGTTAGAAAACGGTTAAAAAGGTGCAAAGTAGCTTAAATCCATATCTCAGAAGTAAATTAGGCTACCCACTCCAAAATCAAAAGTGCTTCAGAGCAAAATCTCAGAATTTTCTTAAGCTTTGAGCTTGACACTTGGTCAGAAGGTTGGTAATACGGAGTTGAATATTTTACTCGCTGAAGCCTTGTCTCAGAAGTAGCTTAAGCTATGGTAATATGGAGTTGAATATTGTACTGGTTCAGAACCTGCTTCGAACCAGTTCCAAAGGGGTTCAGAAACATAACTCAGAAGTTCATTAAGCGAAGAGCTTGAAATTAACCATTTTCTGGTCAATACTTATAGACTGAAAACTTGGTCCTAGAATACGTTTAAGCTATTAACTGGAAAGTTTGATAATTTTCCAATTTGAAATTCATTTCAAACAAGATTTAAAGTCAGTTAGAATTCCAGTATAATCGCTTTCAAATGAATCAAATTCTCATAAAGTGCTTCGCCTGTTATTCAGCTATTGAATGATAAAAGCATTTTGCAAAAACGCCATGAAAACTCCACGAATGTTTCCACCAAAACAGCCTGCTTGACACAGCCACTTCGACCTCCCCCCGTTCAGGTAGGGTATAAGAACTAGGTGGAAGAGCACTCGTCGAATCTGAAGTCCTGATATAGCCGCATAGTAACGAGCCACGGCCCTTGCCAGTGCCTCTGACTGTATAATGATGAGCAAGAAGTGTAGGTAGGAGCGGCGGAAGCCATCTCGTGTCTCTAAGCATGAGAAATTTAATTTTTACCCACACTGTGCCACATAATTGTGTATTCAAGTAAGAGATATGGGAGTCGAAAGAAGCTCTATCAGTGCGGAGGCGCCACCGTGGGGGACGACCACCCGTTCACGTGCCTGGGGCGAGGGCGATGGCGAGGGCGATGGCGAGGGCGATGGCAAAGGGCTGCCTTAAATTAAGATAATGACATGTGAGGCATGTGGCTCACAGGACGCACAGGAAGTGGTTGGAAAATTGCGATAACATACAAATGGCATAACGGTGGCTCACTTTTAAACACTTAACCCTTGACACGCACTTTTTAAAGTGCAACTTAATGGCAAACTGCCAAAGAGTTCAGTGCTGGAAACGAGGACGACCGACCGACCTACATGCCAATGTGTTGGGCATGGGGGAAATTGCATTTTGTGCCTAGTTTGTGGGCGGAAGCGAATGTTTGATGTTTTAAAGTGGGTGCCGTTTACGATGAGCTAACTATCATATCATGTCCTGCCAAAAATGCTACCAAGTTGCACACGTTTTCCCTCTCCAACTTGTCCATTTTCATCTTCCACACTTAATTATTATCGAGGGCAACGAAAACAAAGCTTATGTCTGGCAACGTCGCATGATTTACTCAATGTAATTTCGTCCCTGCCAATGTTAATTTATGGTGGCGGAATTTCACCCCCTCCCCCCACCCAGCGACCTCTTAATGCCGCAGCAATGTAATAAAAATCCCAGAAAATGAGGACGCAGAGCGTCAAACAAATGTCCCGTTAAATATTTAGTTGATTTAATTATGTGGACGATGAAGAGGGGGATGGACAGGAAGACAGGCCATTAAATCAACCCAAAAACTAAGCAAGAAAATTTACGAGCCTCGCCAAGGGGTAGGGGGGTGTTTTCTTCATATTGCCTTTGTTTAGTTATCTGTTGCTTATTTATTACAACTGCCATATGCCAGAGCAGAACAGAGACGGGCAGATGATTCTGCTGTGCTGTGGTCATTTTTTGGCAAATTAATTAAACAAATAAAATAATATGTCAGCAGCAGCAGCAGCAGCAGCAGAAAGCAATAAATACTAATTTGCCTGTTTCAACACAAATGTTGGCTTCTTTGAGATAAAAGCGACACAGAACAGACGATATGTGGGGGCTGGTGGGCTGAGCTGTGGGTGGTTGCCATGGACTCCAGCTCCGAATGCGGTTGGGCCTTTGGTGGTTGTGTTGAGTGGTTGGCTAGACAACTTATCACAGGCTTTTGTTTTAGGTACTATTTGCACGCCCCCCCCCCCCCCCTTGAATCGATGTTGAACTTTCTAGTAACCTTTTGTATTGCCCTTTGGCCAATGGGCCTAAGCTTTCATTGTCCCCGACTTGAGGTCTATTTTAAGTATTTTTGTGAACAACTCTTAAAAGGGATGACCAGAGACACATATGTAACCAGAAACAAAAGGCAGCTCAATTAATAGACGTTATATTTATAATTCAGAATCCTAAGGATTTGTGGACGAAAGTCTGAGCAAGAATTTTCTTAATTCATGAGCATTGCTTTGCTCTATTTTCTCAACTGTTTACCGCCTGTCCAAATGCTTCCCTCATAAAACAGGGGTCAAGCAGTGTTATTTCTTAAGTCGAGTCCAATTCGCCCTATTTATAGATGATTTTATTGAGTCACTCGGGAATGGCATCATATTCGGAGAAATCCATATCCAAGTATACATCTAAGAGTTTGATCTGCATTTGTTGACTGAGTCTCCAAAGAAGTTTCGACAGGTGTTGGTTAATTTGTAATTTAACCGTCACCTTTTGGGGGCTGCAAATTCATTGGGTAAAACCTAAAGTTTTGCCTTTAAGAAATAGTACAGGACGAAGCGGTAAAGAGGAAATGTGGCACATAAACTTAGCAGAAACTAGTTAATTCCTTCAGTGAGTTACGGTAGAAAGAAATATGGCATTGCACTCAAAAAAAAACAGCCAAAATCGCCCTAAAATTTAGAAATTCGCCCTAAAAAAGGGGTCAAAGGCGATTCGCCATATATTTTAGAAAAATTATTTCTAAAAATAAGACTGAGACTTTCAGAAATTAAGGAAATGTTTACTATAAGCTAGAAAATATTTTCTTAATTAATTAATTAATAATCTAAATTTTAGAAAAACCTTTCTAGATTTTAGAAAAAACGAGAGCGTAAGTTAAAGTCGGCCCTGTCCGACTTCGAAATACCCTTTACTCAGGTCAATTAGTGTTTAATAACCTCATGGGGCTCGGATAAGTATGCAACATTTTTTTAACTCGGCCATTTATTATCCGATCGTTTTGAAAATTGTGAGATTGTAGATATTGGCCACATAGACTACACTGCAAAATCTGAGCTCGATATCTTAAAAATTGTGGGAGTTATTCAACATTTTCTATTGCGGGTGCGGAAGGGGGCGTGGCCAAAATTTGAAACAAACATGATCTGCCTACAGACCTACTAGCTTACATCTAAAATTTGGTTGCTCTAGCTCTTCTAGTCTCTAAGATCTAGGTGTTCAAACAGACGAACGGACGGACGGACGGACGGACAGACGGACATGGCTATATCGACTCTGCTGTTGATGCTGATGAAGAATATATATATATACTTTATAATTTCAGAGATGCTTCCTTCTGCCTGTTACATACATTTCCACGACTTTAGTATACCCTTTTTGCTCTACGAGTTACGGGTATAAAAACATTTTCAACTATTATAGATAGGAAAGGGAGTGAGGGGGGGACTGGAAAGAAAAGATGAAGGAGACTGCAACACTGAGAAGCCTATAACCCCTTATATATTATTTTTATTGGATATTTTCTTTCTGTTGGTTCACTACTAGTAATCAATCTTTTAGTTTTTAACTTTACCTTGCCTGGGACTCGAACTCGGGACCTCGGGGAAACTTCAACACGAAAGGCATCTTACCGCACTCGACTACCAAGCACTCGCGTGAGTCACAGCTAAGAACGCAGTCAAATGCTAAGCACTCAGCTGCCTCTTTTATATTCCGAAAGCTGGGAATTCGAACTTGAGAATTACGTGCGGTGTCTTTTTCTTTTTTTCTAAATTTTAGGGCGGTTTTCTAGATTATTTTTCTGTATTTTAGGGCGATTTTCTCAGCATGCCGAATGTTAGTTGCCCCTTTTATATTCCGAATGCACGGAATTCGTACTTGAGAATTACAAGGGATGTCTGTTTAATATTTTTCTATTCTTTAGGGCGATTTTCTAGACTCTTTTGTCTATATTTTGGGGCGAATTTCTAAATGGCTTGTCTAAATTTAAGAAATGTGCTTCCTAAAATTTAGGGCGTTTTTCTAAATTCGCCCTATTTGCAATGTATTTTTTTCTAAATTCAAGGGCGAATTCGCCCTTAATTTAAGAAAGTATTTAGGAAAAAATCTAGAAAAATTACCCTAAATTTAAGAAAAAATAAATCGAATTTCTAAATTTAAGAAATTATTTTCTAAAAATTCTTTTTTAGGGCTGTTTTTTCTAAGTTTAAGGAAAAATTCTCTAAAAACAAGAAAGAAATATTATTTAGGGTGCATTTCTAAAAACTAGAAAATAAATTTTTTGAGTGTGGGTAAATCAATAAGTGCTAAAAAGCCAAACTAAATTTTCGAAACTCTAGTTCAAGGGCTTGAACCAAATATTTCCCACTATGTGATCCAATTTTTGAGTTCTTCAAAAAATGTTGAAATGGCATAGTCTGGGCTACACGGTGGGTGGGGTAGGACCTGCCCCTTTCAGCGTTTCAAGTTAAGTAGCAGAGAGTTGTCATGTTGAAATAATTACCTTGTAGTGCCTTTGCTCGTCTTCTGGCTTTAATGCTCAACTCTAACGCAAAAATTGAGTTCGTTGGAGTAGCCCTGTGATGGTTTCACCCGGTTGCAACAGCCCTTACCACGCCCAACTACATACATGACCCTGCTACAATGAATATTCGGCTTTGGCGTCGATTTTGGCCCGGCCCGTAAGATTTTTTCCGCTTGGGTTTGTCATAATGCACCCAATTTTCAACAGCAGTCACAGTTCGATGCAAAAATCACCTTTTCAGTACTGCAATAGCATGGTTCGACGTCTGTTGGCTTGAATTCATATGGGGCAGCCAATATTCAATCATTTGGTTCATTCCCATAGCTTTTAAGCAAACAGATATGACATGTTGAGTCACTCCCAATGCTTTTGCAAGATCTTTTTGAGATTGACACGCTATTTGCATAGCCTCCATCCTTCGGCATCCTAAAACTTTTCTGCTGCTACTGAAATCACCATTACTAAGACGTATAAAACCTAAAAACATATGGAAATCGATAAGAGTCGATATGCTCTTTGAAGAAAAGTAAACTTGACCGCAAATTTTGGTTTTGCTGGCACCAAAGTTGAAAAAGTTGGAGAACACAAAAACTTTGATGAAAAAGATAGATTCTAATGATGAGGCTTCAAAATTAATTTGGTTTTCTAATTCTAAAAGTTAAGCCTTAAAAGATGGCTTAAAACTTATTTGTATGGTTGTACAATAGGCCGCTACCTTGAAATTTGTACACGAAGTGAAAAGAGTCTTATAATACGATGTACGTGAATCCATTTTTGGGTATTAAAACATCCATTTAATGTTAATTGGATCTTAGTTTAGCATCCAACGGAGCTGAAAATCATCCAAAGGATATGAAAATATAAAAACGAGAAATCTAAACTAACTTCGTCTTTGCCGAAGTTTTTATACCCTTGCAAGTGCTCGCTTAAATATTTTCCAAAAAACAGTCATTTTCCCATTTTCCGACCGATCGTTCGTATGGCAGCTATATGATATAGTCAGCCGATTTGACCAAAAATTTCTAAAATTATGTGAATGCATGTGAATCAAACAAATACAAAGTTGCAGGACGCTACCATTAAAAACAAAAAAGTTTTTCTTACTAAGACTGTATTTCAGACCTATCTTTTGTATGGCAGCTATACCATATAGTTGTCCGATTTTAATAAAACTTGGTAGAATTATAAAAAAACATTGAAAACCTACGATTACAAAGTTTGGAAACGTTTCCATTGAAAAGAAAAAAGTTTTTTCCACTAAAACTAGTTTTCCGACCGATTGTTCCTATGGGAGCTATGAGATATAGTCATCCGATCCAGTCGGTTCCGACATATTAGTAGAGTGCAGCAAAAAGAAGACTTTGTGCAAAATTTCAGATCGATTGCTTCAAAACTGAGAGACTAGTTCGCGTTGAAACAGACAGACAGAAGGACGGAAAAAGCTCAATCGACTCAGCTCGTCACCCTGATCAAGAATATATATAGTTTATGGGGTCGGAAATGCGTTGCAAACATTTGGGCAAATTTATAATACCCTTTGCAAGGATTGTATCTTTTTGGATCATTTTTTTCCTGTGTACTTACAGGCAGATTAAGTTCACTTTATATTTTTGACACGCCCCTACAAAAAAAGTGATAGCTGTCACTGTTATATAGATGGACAGATGGTTCTAGACACATATATGAGTAGGGTTGGCGATCCGCCAAAGGATGGGAGAATACCGGATAAATGATATAGTTATGAGCAAAAGAAAGTTTGCTGCAGCAGCACAGCGGCATTTATAGGTTATTTCGTTGGTACAGTCGGGCTTGATCAACTTGCTTACCTGTTTACTATCACAGAAGATCAAATCTCTGAGTATACAAGTAATACAAAATCTTTTGCTTCACGGAAATGTAATTATAGTTTTCAAAACATCTTTACCAATTTATTTATGAGTACTGGCATAATTTAACATTTCAGTGTAATCTGTTTCCGTAAGTTTGGTATACATTTTACCTCTCTCTCCTTCATTTTTCCGCAACTCAACCTCCAGTTGTGTTCTCTGTTTCATTTCGCCCAGATTAAATTGTTACCTCAATTCGAGTCTTCTACGAAAGGTGAAATTCTGTTTTCAGCGAAAATTAATATTCAATTGCACCAATATTCCAGTTGTACCGCAGGACCGACGACTGTTGGGCGGGTGAAATGAAAATGTGAATAATGATAAGGTAAATTATACGGCTCCATTGTGGAGCAACGCTTTAAAGAGGCGCAATTTTAAATACCTCAAACAGATTGAGCACCAATTGCAACTGCACAACTCCATTTGAGGCACTCTGTGAAATCAATGCAAGTAAAAACTGAATGCAAATTGAAAATGTGCATAAATGCATTGGAGCTGGGAGTGGTGACAAAGCCGTCTGCTTGGCATTTATGCACTCACATACGCACACACACACACACACAATCAATTATGCAATATGAAAAGCCAAGCCATGTTTGTGGGACACACACACACAACGAAATATTGAAAGGCATTTGCGGCAATTTTCCGAGTAAAAATAGGGGGGAGGGGGGTACATTTGAAGCCCGTAGGCCAACTCGACGTCTGCATTGCGCCATGCCACCCAGCCCAGAACTATTTTTTGTTCTTCGGCCGATTTTCATTGAATATTTTTTGGCCAGCACCCAGAAGTGAATCGTGAGTCCAGAGACGTCCTGGGCGTGTCAGAAGTTTATGCCAAAGGCTACCCCAACAGCAGCAGCGGCAAACAACATTTTGCTGACCTCAATATTTGTTCAACTTTTCAGCAACAATTTCACCCGCTCCGCCACCGCCACCGCCCCCCATGCCACTCCTGCCGGCTGCCTGTCATAAATGCCTGCAGTTTGGCAGTTTTGTGCAGCGAAAGTGATTTTCGGTTGAAGAAAAGTTCTTCAGTTCAGTTGGTTTATTGGTTTGATTTGCTGCCAACTCTGCGGCGCCTGATTATGATGGGCGGTTGGGCGGGCGGTCTGGTTTGGCAATCAGCAACCAGTGTCGTGTTGTGTAAGCTGTGTGCAAAATCTTATTGCTTGAAAACTCACCCAAATGCGGGCCAGAAAACGACACATGAGTAGCAACTGGCAGGCGGGACCCAGGCCAAAGATCGGCAGCAGTTGAGGAATGCTCGCGCATCCGTTTAACATCACCAATTGACAGATGGTTGAGGTGAAGCACACAAACATCAGGAAATTCGACAGTATAACCAGGCTGCCAATCAGGAACAGCTTACAGCGCTGTGAAAAGAGAAGAAAGGATCATCAGGATGCTTTCATTCGCCCAGCCATTCCTTACGGGCACCAGCAAGGCCAGATTGAATGGCAACAAGAGAGCCAAATGATGTTGGAATAGCGTTTCGAAAAACCACCAAGTGGTTGTACTCAAAACCTGATGCCATGTATGGTTCTTATCATCCACAGCCGGCTCCTCATACAACAATGGAACATAGATGAAAGTGTTCACTGGACCCGTAGAGTTGATGGAGCCTGCGGGGGAAATGTGCTTGCTTTCTCCGTACATGCGAACTCAAGCAGCCTTACCCTGTGCCAAATGCTTAAAACAATTGATTACATAGTAGAGAAACAGATTATGAACGACCAGCAGAATGGCCTCTCGCTTGATGGGATTGATGGATCGCTGAGAGAGAAGAGTTCAAACTTATCAAATTGGAAAACTTAAGTCAACACATACGAAATGTAAGTAGGCCTGGTATAAAACAATGATAACGGTGACCATGCGGTCCTGCACATCGGCCATAATACTCCACCAACGATTGTTCGGCAGAAATTTTGTATAATTTATGTCAAGGCTTAAATAAATTGACTAAAAAGGCAAATGTGTGTGTGTGCGTGTGTGTCTAACATTCTCAACTCTGCCTTTTCAATATAGTCATAATTAAAAGCATCCAGCCGCAGGTTCTTTCGGCCAAATGGCTTACAATTACCAATTATCAGATTGTTGCACCGACCAAAGAACTCAGACAATCAGCATCATCATCAACGTGGCATAAAACAAAACAAAATCATTCAATTTAATTTGCCCAACATGTGCAAATAATGTAAAACATTTCTCAACATTTAAGTGCCACAGCAAATTGACTGTCAGTCAGGCAAAACCAACTGCAACTGCAAACTGAAAACGGCAACGGCAAACGGCAGCTGCAAGGACAACAACAGCAACAAACTGGTAGTTGAATTTTCGCATATTGTGCAAACAATAAACATTGTTAATTAATTTACTTCAACTCGAACGGCGGCTGCACTTTGCTCACTCTGGCGATAAGGATGACTTTAAGCTGCATTGCACACAAATTGTTATAAGGGCATAGTAAATAAAGCGGAACGACGGTTCCAGAAACGAAATCAAATTGAAGGATCTGTAAAGAGCGGATTACTATAAGAAATGATGAAAATTGAAAAGAAGTATTGGAAGATATATAAAGTTAGACATTTTTCCGTATATTGAGAGGTGATGCCGCACACGAATCTGTTATCAAGTTGACTAAACCTGTTTGGTGTGGAATCCATTCTATTGAGTTGACTCTTATTGATATAACCAGAAAGTACTTTCGGTGTTTGGAAGTACCTAAAGGTAGGACCATACCATATCTGAGTACCTTTGACCTTACATTGGTATCTTCAAATTCGAACACCATTTTCGTTATACACTTTATGGGTAAAGGGTATTTTGTAGTGAGGGGACTCAACTACAGCTGCTTTACTTGTCATTTACCGTGTCAATTTATGTGTATTTGCTGTGCAAAACGACATGGGCTTCAATCCCGTCTCGGGACATGTAAAGAACCATTTTTTTCTTTCAAATCAAACATATACGGTCACCTTTATAAGCTATTGAAGCCAGCTTTGAAGTAACTAGCCAATAAAAAGCTGTGTTTTGTGTGACTATACCTTTGTGCGGGCTTCAAGTTCTGTCAAGTTCTGTTTATCATGTGCAAAACTAAGAAGTACACAAGCCAAGAGTTTGAGAGGAGCTCGGCTTTTCCATTTGAGCTGTGTATGTGCCAGGTATTATCAATGGGTTGGGTACGCCCAAGTATTGATTTCAATTTAAGTATTACGTCTTCACTCTTGGATTTGAATGATTGAAGGATCACACTAAATTTGTTGCCATGCATTTTCAAGATAATCCTTTAAAATGGAGGAGATATATAAATGAACAGCTGCATTGCGATACTGCATTACCCCGTATAACTTAAACTTTATTATCGTTAACAATGACTGATCAGACACTAAATACTGAAGGAAACAGAAATTTATACCAAAAAATAGAGGAAAGTTAACTTCGGCTAGGCCGAATTTGAACGAAATTTCCACTGAAAACCAACGAGTTTTTCTCACAAAAGACTACTTCTCTGACTCTACTTTTGTATGACAGCTATACTATATAGATGTCCGATTTCGAACAAACTTAGTGGAATCATGCAAAAGTATAGCAAACTAAAAAATACAAAGTTTGGAGGCGTTTTCTTAGAAAAAAAAAAGTTTTTCTCACTAAAACTAGTTTCTCGACCGATCATTCCTATGGCAGCTATAACTTAGAGTCATCCGATTTTGACAAAACTTAAAGAAATTGTGTGAAAGCTTTTAAAATAAATATATGCCAATTTTAAAGTGGTTTACATTGAAAACAAGAAAGTTTTTCTTACTAAGACTATTTTTCTAACCCAACTTTTGTAAGGCAGCTATACTAAATAGACATCCGATTTGGACCAAATTTGACAGAATCGTTGAGAAGTATAGAAAACTAGTAATTACAGAGTTTACAAAAGTTTTTCTTACTAGAACTAGTTTTTCGACCGATCGTTCCTATGGCAGCTATATGTTATAGTCATCCGATCCGGCCGGTACCGACAAATGTGCAGCATATTTGTACCAGATGACTTTGTGCAGACTTAGGAGGAGATAGCACAGAAACAGACGGACAGACGGACATGGCTATATCGACTCAGCTCGTTATGCTGATCATGAATATATATAGTATACTCTACATGGTCGGAAATGCTTTCTTCTAAGCCTTACAGACATCTGGACAATTTCAATATAACCTCTGCAAGGGTATAAAAAAACGAGAGCGTAAGTTAAAGACGGCCCTGCCCGACTTCGATATACCCGTTACTCAAGGCAATTACTGTTTAATAATCTCATGCGGCTCAGATAAGTATGCAACGTTTTTTTAACTCTGCCATTTATTATCCGTTCTTTATGAAAATTTGTGAGATTGTACATATTGGCCACATGCACTATACTGCAAAATCTGAGCTCGATAGCTTACAAATTGTAGGAGATATCCCTTTTACTCTACGAGTAACGGGTATAAACACTTTCAGACAAAAACCCTTAAAAGTATGCAATGTCTGTTCCCATTAGAACTTTTCCATTCGAACGACAGAATCGGTGGGCAGTTTTCCACAAATATGTTTTCTTCTTAGAGACTGAAAATCTCTTCTAAGAGTCAGTTTGGCAATAGTTTGCAGGGAATGTTTGGAGATAGTTGGGCGATTTATACAAACAAAGTTCCTAAGGTATCGCTTTTTGATCAAACATGATGTTACCAGTGTAAATATCCATTCATTTGATGATAATTCCATGCTTTTCCCTAAATTGTACTCAGTGTGCCAAGACTATAAACAGATGGTTATCATCTAGCAGTCACTTTTTAAACAACGACAATATTATAAAAATTCAGGGGTTTACGCTCTAAATTCCCAAAAGTAATATAAAAATGGATCATATCATTAAAATGGAATAAAGGATTTCTTATCTTCAGAAAAAGAAATGCCTTCTAATCCCACATAAGAGACCTTTTTTGTATTCCGGTGCAGAGAGTTCTTCTTATAGCCTGGATCTACTTCGCTTTCCTAACTCGAAATAAGCCCCTTCATATCCCCAGGATTAATCGATTTCTGTACTTTTAGAAGAGACTTTTTTTACAACTCACAGAAGTATCTCTTTCTTTTTTCCCAAAAGTATTGCTGCTTATCGTTCAAAAGTGTGGCAAAGTGGCTTAGTTCTTACCAAAGTAAAGCGATACCTAATGAAAAAATCGAATTTTTATATTCCGCAACATAAAATGTTCGCTGGGCTTATGTGAGAATGATAAAAGTATTAACATAGCATACTTAAATGAGAAAAAATATCATGATTTTTTTTGGGGTATCAGACTTTTAAGATTGAAAATCGGTACTAAATTGATAGGGAAATGAGTAAGTGAATCATGAAACGGAGCAATATTCCTTATGCTTGATTTTGAATGATTTTGATTGATTACAAGACCTTTTATGAATATATCAGTTCTTTGACACTTAAACTGAATTATCTCAATTTTTAAACCGACTGTTTATGGTGGCATTAAGAATAGTAAATAAATCCAAACTTGATTATGAATCGATTTCAGGAAGAAAGTTGTTGTCATAGATACCAGTATCTGATTTTATCAGCAACTACAAATTTCGAGGCGGATAGACAGAGTTAACCGAATTCCAACGGAAACTGATTTTCAGAATGCCTTCTCCCATCTCGCTCATTAAAGGCGCTTAATATCTCTTATGTGTTGTCGAACTCTTTGATAACTTTGGCATATTTAAGTGGAAAGCTTTCGTATAACGCTTCCTACAGCCCATTTCATTATAAATAATGACTGCGATTAAATATGTTGTAATCCCGGCGCAGTGCTGCCAACTTGTTACAGCATTTTTTAACGTTGAAAATTTAATTAAACATTAATCATAGCACCCAGACAGCGGCAGTGGCAGTCACAACTTCATACGTAAACACGAAACATACTTATTCAAAGTACATAGCAATAGTAGCGGGTGGAACAATGAGTGCATCAAAGGTGTATTTGGGTGGCATTAATTAACGACGGCTGTCCTGGTTACTGACCGAAAAGGATTTGCTTTATTAAACCAACGATTTTGCAGTCTCCTACTACTTTTTTTTTGTCACGTACGGCTCGACACTGGGCGCACATCTCATCAAAGGAAATTGAGCTTGAATTGATTTTGCACACAAGTCTGTGTACCCTGGCCTAATGTGTGTCATTTGGCCGGCCGAATTCACAGGAGAACGGCAATTTCCGTCTTTTGTGTTAAAACAAAGAACCGAACACTGTGAGCGGCTCTTTTCTTGTTACCTAAGTGAATTTTCATTTATAAAAATAATATTATATCAAGGTTGATTTCGTCTTATTTTTTTTTTGTGCCTTTAAAAATACACTTTTAAGTATTTTTGTAAGTGGTCAGTTTTATTTGATTTTGCTTTTAGCACTGATGGCTTTTGGCTATTGAAATAGTTTATTGATTCAATTGCTTAGAAGTCTTGGTCAAGATAGAAAAAATATGTATTTTTGTGTTGGTGGAGAAATGTAGTTTGAAATCAGAGTTCAGAAAGCACAGAAAAAGTGTGAAATTAAAGAGTGAAGTGTGATAGAAGCAATTGTGGCTCAAAAGATGCTCTAAAACGAAAATAACTTTAATGTAGTGTTTGCTTGAGGACAGTGAACTCTAGTAAACCGACGTAGACCCGTTTGTCTTGCCCTTAACAAAAATTGAAAGGCTAGGTACCATTTTATAGACTAAAGAGGGAGGGTTCCATTCAAAATTATACTCTATGGGCTATAGCTGCCCTTAACACTGACATATGTGAATGAACTATTTGTTTTAAACTGAATTATCAGAGTTGCCAGCCGCTCGTATAGAAAAACTGGTTCGGTGCAGTGGTTCGAGCAGGTTTTAAATCTCCGGTGCGGTTCATCACTTGGTTTTTGGAGCTAACTAAACTGCGGTTTCAGGTTTGTTCCGCAGGTCACTCGAAATTTCTCGGCTCGTTATCTCTTTCGAATATTACATATGATTTTCAAAGTGAATATGTGACTTTTTTGACACTTTCAAAATGGAATTCCTGAAAATCATTTGAATATCTCCAAAATCCCCAGGTAACTGTTGCCAATCGCTTAATGTCGCAGATAATTAAGAATATTTTCCCCATAGGAAAATGGGATTCTGAGGAATGTATTCTGATAAAAGGTATATTAAGAGGTCTGTGAGGAATTGCAGCAGATGTACGGTATCACATGTTTTAAGATGGTAACAAGTCATACATAAAATCTGCATCAACTGAGTATCGCAAGGTATCAATTTGGTTTCTGAAGTCCATCAGCGTACACTTCAATAGGGAATCGACGAAAGTTCTTAAATTTACATGGCTCATGGTCATTGTGTTAAAACTAATAAGTAAACTGAACCAGACCAAACCATTCTGTTCATTGCTTTTTGGTTCGGTTCAACATATTCAAAAAGACGCCGGTTCGGTTTAATATCGGTCTTAGCGGCTCGGTTATGGTATGGTACGGTTCGGTTCAGTGTATTATACTTCTCTGGGCGTACTTTTCTAAAAAAGTAATGCTAGGTAGCACTTCCAAGCCTTAAGAGATAATTGGATCCAGCAGCGAACTTTCGACTCTGACCTAAATCTGTGCTCAAAATTGACAAAAGTTGACATAGGTGCTGCGTTGCAATTTTAGATCTAGAAATTTTGAATGTGGAAATGCTATTAGCTATACATCAGGCATTTTTCAAATTATGTTTGGCTATTTTTAGCTATTTCGGTGTGTAAGAGACAAAGTTCGGAATGTCTATTTTAATTAGTATTAACATCTCAAAAGTGAAACTCAGAGAACATTGGTTATTATGTGCGTTATACCTTTATCTAGAATTTTAAAACTCGCTCGAAATGTTTCGACATGATTCCAAAGAAAAACCCTTGGATGTAGTTCAGATATTTGTTGATTTTTGTCTTGATTCACATTATGTTTGGTTTAAGGTTCACTCAGTCAGAATTCCGGCCTCAAGTCGCTACGGTTCATAATCGTTTTGCTGCCCTGGCATGCTTATTAGTATGAGTTTGCCTACATTCTTAAGCTAGTAAATAAATCTATGATTTTCGTCCCATAATACTCAAGATCAGCGTTTTTTGTACTTATATGCGAGATTCTGATTAAATTTAAAAAAATAACTCTTAGCTTTTTATACCCTTGCAAAGGGTATTATAATTTTGAATAGAAATATTCATTTCCGACCCCATAAACTTAATATATTCTTGATCAGGGTGACGAGCTGAGTCGATTGAGCTTTGTCCGTTCGTCTGTCTGTCTGTTTCTACGCGAACTAGTCCCTCAGTTTTAAAGCTATCGAGCTGAAATTTTGCACAGAGTCTTCTTTTTGCTGCACACTACTAACATATCGGAACCGACCGGATCGGATGACTATATCTCATAGCTCCCATAGGAACAATCGGTCGGAAAACTAGTTTTAGTATAAAAAACTTTTTTCTTTTCAATGTCAACGTCTTCAAATTTTATGTTCGTAGATTTTATATGTTTTTTTATAATTCTGCCAAGTTTGATCAAAATCGGACAACTATATGGTATAGCTGCCATACAAAAGATAGGTCTGAAAAACAGTCTTAGTTAGAAAAACTTTTTTGTTATCAATGGTAGTATCCTGCAATTTTGCATTTGTTTGTTTCACATGCTTTCACATATTTTTTTAAATTTTTACCAAATCGGATGACCATATCATACAGCTACCATACGAACAATCGGTCGAAAAATGGAAAAAAGGGTTTTTTTTTTAAAAACACACACGAAGTTATCTTAGCTTTTCGTTTTAGCTACTTTTGATTTATTTTTAGCTATTTTCAGCAGTTTTTTGTGCCAGTCTAGCAACTTTTGAATGTTATATTCTATGACTGACATTGGAAAGATCTTTAAGCTCTTAACATCTCTACAAAAATGTTTTAAAGTTTATTTATGTATATTCTCTTAGTTATTTTTAGAACAATTTTGTGAGTGTATTTGAGGCGTTTTGAATTTTGTATGTGGATTTGATGTCTCGCTCTCAGCATTGCAGTTGAAGTTGATGATTGCATTTGCAAATTTTGTTTGTGTTTTTTGCTCTAAAAGTTGTACTTATTGTTCTGTGCGTATCGATTAATATTTTAAGACTTCTGATCGAAAGTTATTTTTGTTTAAGTGTGAATTATTTGGAAAAATCAGTGGGATATTTCAGCTCTTCTCTTAATATTCGTAGACTAACCCATTGCTAGTCTAAAGACACATAGTTAAATACACGATTCCATCGATTTATTTAGTTCAAAATAAGATTTCTTCCCTATTTGCACTTCTCTTTGAGTTTAGCTTGCTAGAAATCTAAAAACATAGAAAAAAAGGTATACAAAAACCTTTAGGCCCACACAATTTCCTCCTTGGGCGAAATCCCTTCTAAAAGCCGCGCAACAAGTGCCACATGTTTGCCAACCCTTTGCATGGCGAGTGAAACGCATTCATTTCATTTTCATTTCGAGCAACTGTCTGACAAAACGAGCTCAAAAACCAGACTCATTTACACATTTATGTTGAAAACGTCAGCTTCAGAATAATTTATGCATACAGCGGCATTTAAATGCGTTTTCTTTTTTTCGGTTCTGTGTCCGTCAAAGTCAGCGGGGGTTCACTTTCATTTTTCACACGAAAAAAGTATGTCCCTTTTTTTTGGTTTTGCTTTTGGGTGAAAGGCGAAAGAGAGAAATGAGCTGTAATGGGTGCCAAAAGCCAAAAGACGCAACGCCAGACATTTGATGTGACTTTGGGGAATTGTTTAGAAAATTGACAAATTATGGTCGTAAGTGGTACGATTAGCTCCGTCTCTTTCGCATTCCTGTTTCTTTTTTTGTGGCCAACTGTCCCGAAGTTGATGATGCCTTTCGCTTCGGCGCATCGGAGCTCTCATGGCCACGATATTTGTGTGTGTATACCTATACATTTATAGACATGCTGCGTGTTATTAATAATTCAATTTAGCTGTCTAACAGCCGGGCGCCAGGTCAGAGACACGCAACCACACACACAGCCCCACGCCACCCCCTTGGTATCCGCCATATTCATACAGCAGCTCATTATATATTCATGCGAGTTAAGTGCGAGAGCTCATATAGAGGAATAATAAATTGAATTTAGTCCACCGGGCTGGTACAACTGCATAAACAGTAACACGTGCTAGCAGCAGGCCATAGTTACAAATGTGTCTCCCTAGCATTCCCAGCCAATGTTGAGTGCCACTTTGGAGCTCTCTGCTCAGGCGACAGGCGACGAAGTGTCCAAGTGCGGGTGGGGGGTGAACAAATAGTCACTAGGTGTAAGTGTCACATTAATTGGGCTGACGCTAAACGAAGAGATCATACTGAGGGCTGATGCATAAATGGAAGGGTACTGGCGCACACCATTAGATTCCACGAACCACGAATTAGTTGGTCATCAACCCACCTATTGACATCCATTTATGTCAAGTCCTTCGAAAATAAATACCGAGCTTAACATTTATGGTCGCCAGATGTGACTGCAGAAGCCTTCAAAAAGCTTGTGTCAGATATATTAAAGTGCCTACACTGAGGGGAATAGACATGTTCCTTATCTAAGCTGGCTTGTTATTGAAATGAGCTTAACTCAAGTCAGCCACAGCACTGAAAAGTATAAGCAGTCAGAGCGATGGTGCAAAGAACTAACAGTGATATGAAAGCCATACTTCAGAACTCGTATTTAATGAAGAGAAAATTTCAAGCCTCTTATCTGTCAAAGACAATAAGAAGCCCACTCTTCAAGTGACCGTACCAGAGGGAGACCTACTAAGGCATTGGAGACTGTTCAGACTAGACACGGAAACCGCACCCAATCAATATATAGTACACCTAAACAGGCTTGCATTATGAAAAATATGAGAACTATTACGAGTATGGAATTTAACCATTGCATGAAGGGAATTCATTTTGAAGCTGTCGTATGTCGTATCAGAGGACGAGAACAGACTACCAAAAGAGAGAGAGTAGACGTTCTAGAAATGGATATGGAAACACGCCCATGACAATGCCCAAGTCAGTGGTGGCCATAAAGATGTTACGTATAAGTAGGTTGGCAGCAATCCTTAATGTTACAAATTGTAAGAAAATTATGAATAATGATTTAATCAAACACTTTTAGCTCAAATGTGTCCTGATAAAATTACTCCCACGGTAATTAAGATCTTGAATCGTATTAAAAGTATAATAATTTATTAATGTTGTTTACCAGTTGGCGAGTTATTGGAAGAACCACAGTAATGCTAAATGAAAGACTTTAAAAAATCCAAGATATACGCATACTCTGTACCTACCAAAGATTGTATTTATCACACAAGGTGTTTAAAGTGCTGCCCATCATTGTTCGATGCTGCCCATCATAAAAGTTTGGTTTCCTTCAAACTGAACTAACGCTCATCCGATCTATATCATTCCTTGGGCGAATCTATTAAATTGAGTGAGATATGAAGTTCTCTTAATACAGACTGTGTTGTAGTTTCAAGTTTATTTGCCTCTGCCCGACTGGGAAGAGACGTCATAGATGGTTCGTACCCTTTATAATTGATGAAATTGGCCTGCATTTGCAAAATTATCAACTGCATTATCAAATTTCTCACTATTTTCATATCAAAATAGTACTATTTATTTATGATGCTTAATATCCGGTCCTTTTTTCTGTATATAGTACATATTAAAATATTTGAAATATTACAGGCAAATGGGAATGTCGAAAAAGGTGAATCAGACCTTATTCAAACGACTCAATTAGCATACGCTACCAGGAGTTGTTAAGGAAGCTATCCAAAATTTTACATTGATGTATAACATCACCCCACACAGCACCACAGGCAGCGCAGCGACGAAACTGATGTTCAGCCCAGTGGTAAGGGTTGATATTCCGGAGGATGGGGGAGTATCTGGATTTGGTTGAAAGGGGTCACAGAAAGGCAAAATAACTGTTAATAAGAGGGGCGAGGGACGGCGACATAGCGATTGGATTTAGCGTGATCATTAAGAATGCGGTGTTACCTCATAAACTGACACCAAACTATGACATAACTCAGTGTAAGGTGGTGTCTAGGGTTGGTAAAATCGTTTAGATGCCGGACGGGGAACGGAAGCTATTGAGGAATGTGAGTCAATTATCATTCTGAAATTCAGAGGCAGCTCAGTTTTTTGCTCGGCCTATTGAACCAATTTCCTTGTCAACGAAAAGATGTGCCATCTGCTTCTTTATACGGCACAGGATGCACAAAACTTTCGGGCGTAGTGGCTTGGCAATTGGAAGCAGTATGGAAGAAAGTCCTATGGTACTTTTTGTGATCGGAGATGCTTCATCTGCGCTACATCTGCTTATACAGAAGGGTTGGCTCAGTTTATGTTGCGTATGAGTGATTCAAAAAACTAGATCCTTGGCGTGAGTGTCTATTAAACACCAAAGCTCACCGCTATTCCAACCGTTAATACCCAGCATAAATGTTTTTGACAATAACTCGACAATTGTTTAACTGCCAGTATACACGACCTGTTTGTCCCACCGATTACAGTAGGTGGGCCCTGCTTGTTTAAGTCAGTCTGCTGAACATCACTTGCTTGACCAAGGTTGTATAGAATGATCCTATCAGGATCACTTGCTCAGTGTGAAATTCTACTCAACTCTATGGATTTAATTAATTGCATTTCCCCCCCAATATTATTGTTCCGCATATTGGTGTACAAGAATATATGGTTGCCTAATTTGGGTCTTGTATCGATGAATTCTCCAATTAAGAAGTATTGCCTATGTTAAATCTATTTGTCTTATCTGCCAGGAGAGTCTTGAGCCGGGCTATGGTCCTGAGGTAAAGCAATCGATTATGCATTTACTATGAATGCTTTAGCTCGATTTATACCTCTGATGTTTACCTTTGTCGGTCAATTGTTCTCTTTTTGAGAGGCAGAGACAGGATACCGCTCAGAACCTGATTTACCATTGTAATGAGCTCTTTTGGTAGTTGCTTCTCGCTCTAAAATCTACACAGCAAAAAATGATCAGTACCCTCGAATTATGCATGTGCTTTCCCTAAGAAAGGAAAACTGTCCAAAGCAGAACCTTTCATTTCAGGTGGAACTCTTCCAGGTTAAATAAGTAGACCCTGCCTTTTGCCTAGATTGAACAAAGTAGAGACTAATGGGCTATTCGTAGTTTAATTTTTGTTCAAAGCTTTATTCTAGAAAGCAAAAGAACCTATTTGACCTAAAATTTGGCAAAAATTACCAGGCGTCGTCGAATCGCCAATTCCCTGTAATTGTTGCTCCTTTTAAGAAGAACCAGAAAATTAAACGGGTAAGACATTGAGCAGCGAGTCCTAAAGGGAGCCTCATTCAAAATGCTAATCCTTGAATTACCTTACAATTTACTTGAACACGAGAAGCTAGAGGTGCTTCCAGATATACACACGTATTACAATACACGATTTAAAACCAAAAATTTAGATGGACTTGCTGAAGCAGAATTCACCGACCATTTACATCGCTTCTTAGCCTTGGCCTACTATTTGCCGGTGCAAACGCGACGGCGTTTGTGGCGAGGGCTGTTGGTAACCTTGCAAGCCTGGAAGAGTATTTTTAAACATGAATGATTTATTTTTTATGCACACTTTTCACTGCCACTCACCATGCGCCGATAACGATCCTTCTTCTCTGGGCGCATGCGGCACCAAGCCCGCGCTGCTTTTTGGATCAAATCTTTGGGCTTGAGGCCGCAATGCTTGCGGCGATAAGCTCTAATGAAATTTAGGTAACCATTATTTGTTACCGGCCCCGGCTTGCTGCACTTCTTCCGCTTCCCGCAGCTGGGTTTTCTTTTGGGGGCGCATGAGCGTTTTCTGGGCTTGGGCTTGCGACAAGCTGGCTTACGCTTGGGGGCACAGCTGGGTTTTCGGGGCTTTTTGGCTGGACATGCCCCAGCCGATGGATCGGGAGTGTCACAATCCTGATAGTCGTAGCTACGATAATCGCTTTTGCTGGCCGCTACGCGAAAACGCTCTCTATCGTGGCAGCTCAACTGCTGCTTCCAGCAACGAACGGCTTCCGTGGTGCAGCGAAATGTGCTCAAACTACCGTTGCGTTTGCGAAATTCACTCATAAAGAGATCAAATCCGATATTATTCAGAGAACCAGGGCGCCTGGCCTTTGACATTATGCTGCTGCTTCAAGTAGGTGGTGGCTTAATCTGCAAATAGAAAAGTAGCCATATTAAATGCACTTCAGCTCCTGCTGCTTGGGTATTGTGTTGCTGCTGCTGTTGTGGTTCATCATCTGTCAGCAATGCCATCAAATGCCACAATATATCTCCAGCCGGGCCAGGCATATAATACTATTTATTTGCCATATAATTGGCCCTTTTGTTGAATACGATCATCAGCCTGCCTCTCCACAACCACTCCACATGTTCAAGATGAATTTCAACTTGGCATGCAAAGGCAACAGCGGCCACAAATGGGCTCCCACAATGCAAAAGGCAGAGACAGCAGCAGCAGGCGCACACACCCGCAGCAGGATATAAATCAAAATTAATGCATGGCCATAATAATATCAAAATAAATATTTTTCAAAATTCATAGAGGCATATATTGTATAATTTAAGCAAAACAAGAGATGAATATATATATCTTGTGAATGTATGTGAATTATGCAGCAAATGTTGACAACTGAATAATTATTTCCTTGCTCATTAGTTACGAGCCACAAGACCAAAGGATTGTCAACTAAACCTAAGCCGAGCAATATTCAAGGGGAACCTAGAGCCAATTTTTATGCCAGTATATATATTCCATATCCTTCTTCTGATGACTAATTTCCATTGTCAGCCACAGCCAGTGACCATAAGAGGCGTAGCTGCCCCTGGGCCCACAGATTTCGCATCTGTGGCAAGTGACTTCCCCCAACAATTAAATAAACAGTCTGTAATACTTATTGGTTCAAGTCCTACGGAACCAACTGCCGGTGCCACACTCTGCTGCTGCAGCAGTTTGCAACTGTAAAGTGATATTAATTATGGGCTTTTGTTGCACTTGCCACCAGACGCAATTCAGAGCGCCTGTCGCCTGCATTGCTCAGGATTCAGGACGAGACTGAGACTGAAACTGGCACTGTTTCCATTCCACTCACTGATTAAGTGACTTTGGGGCATGACACAACTCTGCGGCTTTTCGGCCACTCACTTTGTCTTTCTATTCCTGCCTGGACAAACGAAATTTGTCGTAATTAATGGTGAACAATGTGTACAATGGGTTCACAGACACGGGAAGTGGGGCACACAAAAAGAGGGATTGTAAATAAAGTATTAACGCATAGATGGAATAAATCGGGAAGGTAATACCTGCAAGGCGCTATTTTCAGCATGCATTCCGATTCCCGACAGGGCACTTACCCCGAATAGTGACAAAATTTACTAGACCAAAAAAACTACTAAAATTGTGAAAGCAATGCCTGAGGTGCCAATAAAGCTATGGTTAAGATCTGGATATATATCGAAATATATAAAAATCTGCGACCGAACAGCAAAATATAGACCAAACCGGCACTTGCGAGTAAATATTCTAATGGTCTGCCAGAGGCCGAAATGGTGTGGTCCCGTCAATCTAATGTTGACTGGAAAAGTTTCCTGACGAAAGTTTACATTCTCTGGAGTCTTAATAACAGCCGTTCCTTTATTGGAGGAACTGGAAAGGTAATTGAAATTGACGAATCCAAAGTTGGCAAACGGAAGTATAGTTGAAGGACAATGGGTGTTTGGAGGCATAGTGCATTAGTGCCAGTCGAAAGAACGTTGCTCAGCATTATGAAGGAGCCACTTGCCGACTGTTGGAAATCCTACAATTGTCTTGAAGACGAAGGGTATATCCGTCAAACGATCAATTATTCGAAAAACTTTGTGGACTCACAAAATATTTAGCGGCTGTGGCGCGACATGAAGGGCAAACATCCCACACTATGGTCGAACATTATTCAGGGTATTTGGCGTTGAATTTGAACGCCGATGTCCATCGCCGATTTTACATGTTCTATCACAAGCCAAATTCAAAAATCTATCCATTCAGCACTAATTGAATATCATAGAACGTTTTAAATACCTAAATATTAATTGGAACCGGTTCGAACCCGGAATTCCGACTTTCAGATTACTGTGAACCGAACCTCGAACCGAACCTCTTAAGTTACTAAAGCTGAACTTGAACCTGTTCCGAACCCATAATTTCGGTTCGGTTCAACAAAAATTAAAGACATAATACAAGTATACCTATTTCCTAGCAACTTCTTCTCTTATCCTGATGGTTCTGAAAGACTGAGTCTTACAATCGGCAGGATAGTTTAATTTAAGCATCCATAAAAATGTTCAGAATTACCAATAGAATCCCTAGCCTCTGTTTCTTAAGATCCTTTTCTCCAAAGCTTATTGTATTATTCACAAAATATGTGCTTAACATTACTGTGGAAACACTTTTGGTACGTAAATCGACGCAATTTCCTTACAGTTTATTTCGTTTTTAGGTCGATTACTATATAAACATGTATTAAGCACGGGCTGAACCAAGGTTCGAACCTAAACCTTTGCCCAAAAACCTTGAACCATGTCTATGGCTTATTACAGAAAAAAAGCATTGACAAATTTTCTGTGATTTTGCACATTTCAGGAGCATTTGGGCACTGTTTTAGTTAGGTTCCATACAACTAAAATAAATAGCAAATTCCTGCCAGGAATTTTCGCAGTGCTGGATACAGGCCTTTAAGCAATTACTATTTTCCTTAAACCTGATTTAGTACTATTATAACTATTATAACTATTAAAATGCTGTAAAAGTCTACATGGCAACGTTTACATGAAAACCGATTCAAAATCGAGAACAGGATGGAATCTAGCGTAGCAGATGCTCTGGTACTTACCCAGGAATGGCGAACCAAAATGAAGAAAGCTAAATCTCCCAACACAGGTGGAATCGGTGATTGGCGATTGAGGCGACCAAAGAAGCAGATGGTTTTGCACTGAATGGCAATATATATTTGTCCAGGCCGGTAGTTGGTCTTTCAAACAATTTCTTGCAAGTAAAATAATCTAAAAATAAAATAAAAATTATTATAAGTGTGTGATGTTGACTGCCTCAAAATTTGTTACACAATGTAGAGGTGCTTTGATAAAAGTTTTCAATAATGCAAAAAGGCGCAGAAACATGGATATGAATTTGGGGATAGAAGAGCTCCAAAGAAAAGTAAGCGATAGAAGGGACATCTGAAACTTGTTGCAAGAAGCTGACAGCAGGCACAGGAACAATTTGCGTTTATTAAAAGACGCGGATGACTACCTTAAGCCAATGAAGATTTGAGGAATGAACCAATAACTAGACGAACGCCAAACGGGAAGCGAAAGACAGAAAAAAGCCAGGAAGGGACAACTGAAACTGAGATGTCGAAGGTACAAGAACTGATGGCGCGTAAGCACATAAACAGAAGCAACTGGAGTGCAGACGACACCATTATAATATACATATCGGGCCAATGAATTAGGTCTTAGGTTGCGATGGCTAAGAGTGACAAGTCACTCTCCCACTTAGGCCACATGGGCCCTTTAAAATACCACATCTTCCTTGTTAAACCCTATTTATACCCTAGGGTGATCTTCGGTACTGAATCATTGTGTGGACAGAATAAATTTTAGTAGAGCTGCGATCTCTATGTCTGATATCTCCGAGGGGTTGTCCAAGAAACCCGAGTCTCCTCGTACTTAAATCGGGGCAATGACACAGGAGCTGTATCGTTTCCTCCTCTTCCTCAAATCTGCAGCTTCTGCAGAAGTCTAATGTTGTACGCCTAGGCGTGCTGCGTGTCTGCCTATAAGACAATGACCCTTCAGGGCCCCTACCAGGCCAATGAATACAAGTTAATGTTTTTCCGTTGCACTTACCCCGAATACTAACGAAGTTTCTTAGCCCAACTTGGCTTTCTGCAAAAAGTTCTTGGGAGTAAAATAAATTCACTAAAAATATAACTAAGAAATGGTTGATGTTGACTGTCTCACAATTTGGTATAGAATGAAATGCTTGGCGTGAGAACTAAACTATACAAAGTAGAAACGAAAAAAGGGTTGCTAAGATTGAAAATTATAAAATAATTTTGGTAATTCAAAAAGAATACAGGGTTGCCATGATAGAAGATTGGAAATTGTTAATTTTTATGCTGGCGAGTTTATAAAATTATTCATGAGCATATGTGGGGACTAGGCCTTCTGTAGGCTTCATGGGCCTCGAACTATACCTCAGATTAGAGGTGTGGGAAAATAGTTTACAAAATTTTGATCTTATTTTATGTGGGCATGGCCGACCGCCCATTGATTTTTGCCTGTAATTTCTTCATAATTCGCAGAAATTTTTTCAAAATGGATGTATATTGCACATTTACTGGCTCTGCTTTGATGCCCCTGTGAACCAATTAGGGCACGTGCATATCCCTAACCATTTGCTGTACCGCTCTTGCACTTTAATGAACGCTTCTCAGACAAATGTTTGACGCTTTTGATTAAGAAATTGACGCAGGAGCGTCGAAGTACTAAAATACAGCCCAGAGACCAGACCGGAACAAACAAGACAACTTGCAAGGAAGCGGACAAAATAGGTGAGTGGAAAGGGCGACGAGTGATTATCATTAGGCGCTCGAGTGGATGCCATTTAGCACGCACAACCAACAGCAGCAGCAACAAGAGCAGATGCAACAATGTTTGAGTAATTGTTTGCCATAGCCGCTGCAACAGCAGCAACATCAGCAGCAGCATCAGCAGATGCATCGAAATTTGCATGCAAGTTTCCCTTCCCCCCCCCGCGCCACACCGATTCGTGCTGCTGTTGTTGTCGGCACACGTAGCTGAACACAGCGGCAACAACTGCTGCAGTAATTGCAACAAACAATTAGCGTCACTTGGATTTATGTTTACGAGCGGCTGACTTGACATTTTCAGGCAGAACCACCATCCACCGCCACCAGCCCTGGTCCCTCAGTCGATCAATTAAAAAGGCGGAATGATGAGAAAGAAAGGAGCTTCTCTTATGATTTATGTAATTGCCACCTTTGGTTGCAATGGGCCAACTGGCTAGGCCTAGCCGCGGACTGCCTCCAACTTAATGAATGTTGTTTTGCAGCATGTAAATGACGTCATTTACAAGACAAAGGGGGCGTGGCTGGGTTGTCAGCTCGGCAAACGCCCAAAGTGGTTGAGTTTTCTTGTTGCACTTACCTAGTTGTTGAAGTACCTAGTTATGCACTTACCCCGAATAGGAAAATATGTGGGACCAACTAGCACTTGGATTCTTCAAACAATTTCTTGCGAGTAAAATTATCTAAAAATTAAAAAAAAAACGCTTTTAAGTGTGTGATGTAAACTCTTCGACAATTTGGATTAGTATGAAATGCCAGAGGTAAGAATTGAACTACATAATGCACAGATGAAAAAGGCAAGGGTTGCTATGATAATATTTTCAATTTAAATGAACAAATTGAAGAACTTTGAAGAATATGTCACAGAATGTATATCCAAAATCAAGGGCCGATTTCACATCTTCTACAAAGAGCTATCTGTCACATATGCCCAATATTATCTGAAACATAACAGCTATCTAGAAGATGAGAAATCGTCTCTTAAATGTATAAGTACAGATAGAAAGCTCTTTAGCAACGAAAGAGAATGATGAGGGAATAATTTTTGAGAACTTAAGGGAGAAATCGTCGATTGTTGAGTTTGTGAAAGCTGCGACTTACCCCGAATGGCGATATATAAGTCCAAATCGGCACTGGTTTTTTCCAACAATTTATTGCGAGTAAAATAAACTAAAAAAAAATGATATGTAATATAAGTGTGTTGACTCTCTCACAATTTGGAATAGAATGAAATGCTTAGGGTGAGAGTTGAACTATACAATCTAGCAAGGGTTGCTATGATTAAAAATACTTTATATTTTTCATATTGATAATTCGTAAAATTTTCAAAACATAGAAGCCTTTGCAAATCAAAAAAAAACGAGAGCATAAGTTAAAGTCGGCCCAGCCGGGCTACGATATACTCGTTACTCAGGGGAATAAGTGTTTAATAACCTTCCTTATGTTAATTAACAGAGCATAAACATTAAATTTAATATTTCAACATTGTGTAAGCAAACAGCGCATGCGGCTCAGAAAAGTATGCAACGTTTTTTATAAACTGTAAACCTGGGCCATTTATTATCCAATCTTTTTGAAAACTTGTCAGATTGTAGATATTGAATTAGACGGAGCTAATGAGCTCTAAAACTAGCTGACATACAAAAGCAACAGCAACAAAGCGTTCAGATGAACATCATCTCGAACCGAGTACCTTAAGTGGCTTTTGTCCATCTGAATAGGTGGAATTGAGGGTACTCGCTCTACCAAAAGGCATTCGACGTTGCTTGCGCGCAAAGGTATGCACCACGATCGCAGTGCAGGGAACCTGTCCTCTCTCCTCTCCACCCTAGACTTAAGCTTAGCCACATAATTGATTTTAGTGCTAAATAAACAGTGCAACTGAGAAGATCGACGCCCCCCAATTGTTATTTTTAATCGAATTGCTTTTGCGCCGGATTTCAAGAGCATTTTACCAACCACTCCAGGAGTTTGGCAAGGCATCCAACCCACCACAATCAGAGGTAGTCCCCTTGATTAAATCTTCTCAACTTTGTCTTAATGTTTTTTGAATATTCCTTTAACGAAACATTTTGAGCATTAAATAATAAATAAAATATGATTTTGATATGAAATAATGAAAATATAAATGAAAAAGTGAATTTTTCTAAGCAAAGTCTGTGAATAAGGGTGCGCATGTTCCCCTCTGGCTACGCCCTTCTTGGCAAAGTAAGCCATTGGATTATTTCTGTCATACTGAAGGCAACCATTATGTAATGTCGATTTGCGCCGCTGGGCAGGTGTTTATTTTTGTATCAAACAAATTTGAATAAGGAAATTGTGAGAAATAGTACAGTTTGTGTTATTTTCAATGGTGAAAATATCTCAAATTAAATTTTGGTCAACTGTTTCACACAAGTGAAGGTCGCATTTCGAGCAAGCGACTTGGGTTTCGGACTTTTCTTGGGAAAGAATGCCAGAATCATTAGCTTTTCGGCACGAAAGTGTTTGTACAAAATGTATGCATTTTTAGCAGCCATTTCTATAAAATAATAGAATAGCCCCTTGTCAATATATTTTGAGACTAAGCTCGTATATGATTTCGACCCATAAGCCCGTCCATCCATGTGGGCATTATATTCTCGGATAACTTGTGGGCTGTTGATTTCAATGAATCTCATTAGCTTTTTATCAAATCATTTGCTGTTTGTTTAACAAAATTGGCCTTAGCGAAAGGTTCAATACCAACATAAGTAGATGCAGCGATGTGATGAATAAAACAAGAAAGAAAGTCGGTCAAGCCCGACTATAACATACTCTGTACCAAGAAAATTTGTCTTTTGATCATAACTCGAAAACCGTTCATCCGATCTTCTTCATTCCTTTGACGGATCGATAAGTTATCATAATAACTAAATATGTCCAGAAGGAACAAGCCGTCTATCTTCAAAACTGTGGGAGATATGACGTTTTTTCTAAATTGCGGGGGCGGAAGGGGGCGTGGCCAAAATTGAAAATAAACTTGATCTGCCTGCATACATAAGAAGCATATGTCCCATACATGTCAAACCTCTATCTCTTACCATCTCTAAGATCTGTGCGTTCATACGGACAGTCGGACAGACGGACATGGCTATATCGACTCGGCTGTTGATGCTGATCAAGAATATATATACTTTATGGGGTCGGAGATGCTTCCTTCTGGATGTTACATACTTTTGCACAAACTTATAATACTCTATGTACCTACGGTACAGAGTATAATTATGAAGTCAATTAGTTATCTTAAAGATGTTTTTTGCTCTCAAATGTAAGTCAAAATGTAAAGCAAAACAACCTTATAACGAAAATAGTGAACCAACGGAATAGTTTCTGAAAGCAATAAGTTGGGGGCCGTCTACAGACTGGAATAGTTGGATCAACTTAACTAAAAAGAACTATAAATGAATGAAACTAGCTAATTGAGTATAAGCCCAAAGTCAAGTAAGCCATTTTCTCTCAAACTAAAATACCTAAATTTAATCAGTTGACGCCGCCGGAAACGCATTCCCGGTGGGGATAACATCCTGGCATAAATTATGCGAAATGATTTTTTATTTCTATTTCTATTTTCATTCAACCAACTACAACAATTTTCTTTGGCGGGTTTATTAAAATTTCAAGCCGCAGGCCGTGTGTGTGTGTGTGAGGTTTTCTATTATCTGCAAAATGTTATATGATTTATTATGTGCGGGTTCAAGTTTATGGTGTGGCCATAAATTGTGACCCTTTGCCGTTGCCCTTGCCAGCAGTTAAGTCAATTAATTGGCTTTAGATTTATTAGTTTTTTCTCTCCCATGTGCCCTGATTTATTGTGCTTAGAGTAATATCAACAAAGGCCAAAAAACATAACCGAACCGTACGGGGAAATGCTAAATGCTTCAACTTGACTTTAGCACGCACCCAGGATGAGTCCAGGGTGACACGTGTGTGAGTGCGAGTGTGTGTGTGTGGGTGTGGCATTTGCATATAAATAGATATGTCAGTTTAAATATGAGACACTCTCACACACACACACATGAGGCTTGGTTTTGCGTTTCGCTTTCGTTGTTGTCGCCTGCGGGGCGTAAACTTCTTCGCGTGCTACAGAAAACCAAAAAAAAAAGAGAGAATGGTATTCAAGTTCCTTGTTGGACATTTTCCATTAAATTAGTCTTAGTGTCAAATGTGACACATGAAATGATGGGTCGCATAGGCAGAGTCCTTTCCACTGTTGTCATTGTATTGTACTAAATTATTTACGGGGTCAAAAAAGTGAAACCGAATGCGAGTGAAGAGCTGAGAAGGCATTTTATGAGATAAACTGTCAAAGGTTGGCAGTCAAGTAGTGGGAGTCCGAGGGATAGAATTGAGTTGGGACAGTTGAAAATACATTCGCTTGCCATAAACTCACACCTCCTCGTTGGTAATCCTCCCCCGGGGAACAGAGCGTTGCATTCGCTAAGCTGCTGGCTAACGTGAGCATCGACCTTCATTGGGTTATGGTTTTGAAGACCACGATTTGAGAATGTCTAACAGACGGATGAGGTCCAAGTCCTTTGAAGGCCTGTCTGCTTTTTGTATGCCAGCACACAACAAAGAAACTCAGCAAAATGTAGTCCCAAAATATGTTCGAGATTGAGAAGCACTCAAAACTGGTGGGCTTAGCGGTGTATAAGGACAAGACGTAGGTATGTCGCATTGGAAGAGTCTTTTTGAAGGTTGTAAAGGAACAATAATAGCTAAAAGTCTGAATATCCCAAGAAGTATTCTTTTGCAAGCTTAGAATTTACGCACCTCTACAAGTTGGCGATGAATTTTTAACCAGAATAAGCCACAATCTCGTGGAAATCCAACGAAAAAGGTTGACACTAAGGGGATGCGAAAGACTGGAAGGGACTATCGAAACTGAGATGGGGAAAAAAATGCGGAAAGACTAACTAAACTTGGTACAAGAACTGGTGGCACAGAAACAGCAGCAACTGGCGTGCATTAAAAGACGCGAACGAAACCCTTAAGCAGTTGGAGTACATAATAAAAGTGTTTTAATATTTTCCTGTTGCACTTACCCCGAATTATAACCAAATTTTATTAGCCCAACTTGGCACTTGGCTTTTCCAAACAATTTCTAGAGAGTAAAATAAATTCACTAAAAAATATAACTAAGAAATGGTTGATGTTGACTGTCTCACAATTTGGTTTAGAATGAAATGCTTAGGGTGCGAGCTGAACTACACAATGTAGAAATGGAAAAAGCAAGGGCTGCTATGATTGAAAATTTTTAAGAATTTTAATTGTTTTAAATTGTTGAGGATAATATGTACCAAAGGTACACAGAGTAAATTAAAGTTTGTGCAAAGGAAGGACTCAATTGCGACCCTATAAGTATATACATTCTTGATCAGCATCAACAGACAAGTCGATATAGAACCGTCAGTCCGTTTGAACAAGCAGATCTCCGAGATGGTAAGAGATAGAGGTTTGACATGATGCGACATACATCTGCTTCTTATACTTGCCTACAGATCAAGCACATTTTCAAACTTTATTGTCAAGTTTTCTAACTTTTTCTTCCTTTTACCTTCTGGACATATTTAGTAATCTAAATTGTTTATTGATCGGCAAATAGATTGGCACAAATTGAACAAACAGTAGCCGAGTTATGAGCAAAAGAATGTTAGCCGCGCAGTAGCAGTGCTGCTCTCAGCTCCAATTGCAGAATCAAAATTCTTACTAAGCATACATTTTCTTTGATACAATCCACTTTACAATAACTACAAGGTAGCGCAACCGGAATTGCCTTCTTCCATGCACGATAATTTATCGAACCGCAGAGCTAAAACACGCACACAGAAGACAGCTTTTGATATAACTTAATCAGTTCGATATACTGAAAAACACCTTTGAATCAGCGAGCCAAGGTCGACTGCGAATATCAAAGCTGCGCAGAGCTCTACCTTGTTGTTATTGTATGTATCATGGGTGTAGAGTAAATAACAGTCGTGCTTGAACGACTTTCTTACTTGTTTAAGCTAGCCAAGGCCATCCGCAAACGGTTGGTATTGTCATCGTCCCGCCGAACCAGAGGTAGACGATTTAATGTCGCTCACATGCTTTCAATCTGTAAAGGGAAATCCACACAAGACAGGATATGCTATATTTAAACGACGTCCGGACATCGGACCAGACGCATTGAAAAAGGTGCAACTTTCATACTTCTTTTTTACCGAAGAACTAGTTTTGAAGAGGTAGAAAGTACCATTCGCTTTTGTTAACGCGTGAAACCCTTAAACAATGCTTCCTTTAGAATGTATGTATGTATAGGCATGGGTTTTAGTGGTTGCCTTCAAAGCTTTTTCTACACATGTGAATCTCACAACCCAGAGAAGAACCGGTTTCATGTTAAAGTGACTTTAAGCCTTGCAAGCACATGGAAAACGAGAAAGCCGAAGTTTTTATACCCTTGCAAGTGCTCGCTTAAATATTTTCAAAAAATACTCTTTTTCCCATTTTCCGACCGATCGTTCGTATGGGAGCTATTTGATATAGTCATCCGATTTGAACAAAAACTTGTAGAATTATGTAAAAGCACGAGAAACAAACAAATACAAAATTGCAGGATGCTACCATTAAAAACAAAAAAGTTTTTCTAACTAAGACAGTTTTTCAGACCTATCTTTTGTATGCCAGCTATACCATAAAGTTGTCCGATTTTAATTAAACTTGGTAGAATTATAAAAAAACATAGAAAACTTACGATTACAAAGTTTGGAGACGTTTCCATTGAAAAGAAAAAAGTTTTTCATACTAAAACTAGTTTTCCGACCGATTGTTCCTATGGGAGCTATGAGATATAGTCATCCGATCCGGTCGGTTCCGACATATTAGTAGTGTGCAGCAAAAAGAAGACTCTGTGCAAAATTTCAGCTCGATAGCTTTAAAACTGAGAGACTAGTTCGCGAAGAAACAGACAGACAGACAGACGGACAGACGGACGGACGGACAGACGGACAGACTGACAGACGGACGGACAAAGCTCAATCGACTCAGCTCGTCACCTTGATCAAGAATATATATAGTTTATGTGGTCGGAAATGAATATTTCTATGCGTTGCAAACTTCTGGGCAAAATTATAATACCCTTTGCAAGGGTATAATGAGTGAAGTGACGATTACATACAGGTTTTTTTAACACCTTTTGTATTAAAACAAAATATGTTATGACTTTTTCTAATAAAAATAAGTATGCTAAATGGCATTCTCTTGAAAACCACATTCTGCAAGGTCTGACTGGGGCGAAAAGTGCGCAGACAGACGTCTGATGTCAAGCAGTGTCAGTCGCCTTTGAATTTCGGCCATTGTAAGACGCCCCATGTGCGGCTTAACAGCCAAATCGTATCGCATCGTAACAGCATGGCAAATGCATGATATGACGATGATGCTATAATGACAATAAGGGCCGTGAACGAAAGGTCTTATACTTCTAGCTCTCTCGAGCACTTGTTAGTCATATGCGCTAAGGTGTAGACAATCTTAAATTTAGTTTTTGGGGTGCTGACTTCAAGAGTCAGCTTAGAAAAAAAGAATTGCTTAACTTAAAATCCTTCACAGCTTAGAACAAAAAGGAGGTGTGGAGGTGGGTGTGGGTAGTGTGCTAGGCTGTGTGGTTCCTACCCTTCCCCCTACTTTCTAATCTTATTTTCTAATTCTTTCAAAGTTAACTTCAATTATGGAAATTAGTTACTGATCGATAAACCGGGATGAAAATATTGAATACTGTTAGGTTTGGTTCCGGCATGAACCCATTATTGTCATCGCTTTGGCATGAGTTGAGCTCGATCTAAGTACACAGAGGGAAAAACCTTGTTCAGAAAATAAGATTTTTTCATCTCAAAAGAAGCACAGAATGTTCTCTCAAATTTGTGAGAGCAAATGTTCCGAATGTTCTTGAAATCAGCAAAATTCAACTCAGCACCGAAAAGTATAAGTAGCCATTCAGAGGTGCGGCTGCAGAAGTGGGCAATAGCCTAACGAGCTAACACGTCCGCCGTCGTGTCGTTGCGCGCGGGGCGTCTTGGGCTCTACTCCCAGCAAGTCCGAACAATTTTTATACTCTGTACCGTAGGTACATAGAGTATTATAAGTTTGTGCAAAAGTATGTAACATCCAGAAGGAAGCATCTCCGACCCCATAAAGTATATATATTCTTGATCAGCATCAACAGCCGAGTCGATATAGCCATGTCCGTCTGTCCGTCTGTCCGTCCGTCCCTCTGTCCGTCTGTCTGTCTGTCCGTATGAACGCACAGATCTCAGAGATGGTAAGAGATAGAGGTTTGACATGTATGGGACATATGCTTCTTATGTCTGCAGGCAGATCAAGTTTATTTTCAATTTTGGCCACGCCCCCTCCCGCCCCCGCAATTTAGAAAAAACGTCATATCTCCCACAGTTTTGAAGATAGATGGCTTGTTCCTTCTGGATATATTTAGTTATTAGGATAACTTATCGATCCGCCAAAGAAATGAAGAAGATCGGATGAACGGTTTTCGAGTTATGATCAAAAGACAAATTTTCTTGGTACAGAGTATGTTATAGTCGGGCTTGACCGACTTTCTTTCTTGTTCTTTCTTAATTTAATTAACTAAGGCAGGTGGGGTGTTGTTCAAGGCGATGTCTCTGCGGACTTGCAGCTGGAATCGGACCTAGACCTGGAATTGGACCAGAAATTGGACTTGGAATTAGACCTGAAATTGGATCTGGACCCTGGACCCTCTGGATCTGGACCTCTGGTCGTGGACTGGATCTTGGACCCTGGACCTCAAATTTTTTTTGAGTTTAAAATGTTCTCAAAAACTGAACATTTCAACTCACATCAAGATTTTGCGATCTCAAACAAAAGTTCTCGAAGTGAGAAATTGTTCTTGAAGTGAGAAAATCCGGTCATGATTAGTTTTTGACACCGAATGTTCTCACTTTGAGTCCAATGTTCTTGGATTTTTCCTTCTGTGTACCCTTTTGTTCTACGATAAATTAATTGGAAAATGGTATTTAGGGGCTTGCCAACCGAGCCTAGCAGATGTGCTGGTAAGCAAATTGATAAAAAGTCCGGCTTGACTCTTTAACCTTCGTTTAGTAACCGAGTTTCAAAGAAACACTTCAGAAGTTTTAGAGCAGACAGAATTAAAAGCAATGGAAGTTTACCATTTGATAAAAAAAACTTATGCTTATGGAAATTTGATTTGTTCGGTTTTCTTTATACAAGCTAACCCTTCAATTCCAGCATAACCTCCAAAACCCATTCAAAAAGGCCCAGGAAGACCAGCTCCTGATAATTACCTTCTTCCTAGTCCCTAGGACCCTAGTCACACGCTGCTCATCAGAGAGACCCAGCTTGGTAACGGGCATAACCTTAAAGCCGAAAGTCTGAGACTCAACTAGGTTTCATCTATAGGCAAAGAACGACCAGAGGAATAAGCCCTTAATATAATGTGCTTGGACCAACTCAATATACGCTGAGTACCTTTGTTACAGAGCATAAATACTTCAAGCTTTCTTTAAATTTCTTTCATATATTTTCGTTCAATTCAACCCCAGCAGTCGTGTATTGCTGGTAGAATTCGTACATCTTTCTTAATTAATTTGCATATTTTTAAAAAAAAATTCCACTCAAACTCAATTGTGAATCAGCATGACACTTTCATTTCCAGCTTCAAATTAAGCAATGACAAATATGAGCTCTGGCTCAAAGCTTCTGCTGCCCCTAGGGCCTCATGGGGGTCAGTGCCACCCGCTGCTATTTGCTGGAACCAGCTGGGCCCAGGGCCAAGCAAAGGGTTAATTTACTTGGAAAGCTCTTCAAATATGCGAGCAATTGTGCAATTGTGCAGATTTTTATCAGCAGAAATTGCCAACTAAAATTAATAAGAGAAATAAGTTTACCATTTCCTGTCGATGCCAGAAGAAAAACTAGAAAAATGCCAACTAATAGTCTATTGTCGATAGACATTCCAATAACTGTACAACATCCGGCTGCCACACAATGGCAAAAACGTTTCCAATTTCAATGGCGAAATATTTCTATTTCAACATGAAAATATTTTTAGCAGCCTTTTGTATGTGATATCTAAGCGACTCTTCACCTGGCGAAGACCAGATAACACACACGCCCACACCCACACAGGAATACTGAAAAAAGAGAAAAGAAAAATTCAATCTTAATCCAGTGGCTCGGCAGGAAATTTTTTCTCTGCAGACATAAAAAAAAAATTGATGCCATGCACTTGGACCCCTTTGTGGGAGGGGCTGGAGGGGCCGGCGCTCGGTTGAATGAAGCCAGTGACGTATGCACTTGACTTGACTTGCACATTTGCGGTAGAGAACTCAATTCGAGCCAAGTAAGTAAAGCCAAATCCAAAGAAAAATAGTTATTGTTAGACCAACGGCAACGAGGAAGGCAGTAAGTAGCTTTATTATGGGATTTTAAGTTATTACACTGAGCAGGGGCAGGGGGGGTGTGGCTGGAGGACTGAGGCAGATGACATTGCGAGCACTCACACATGCAGCTCTTTGCACTTCAATGAGAGGCTTAGGAACCTGATGGGATGATGTGATGACTCTTGCCTGTAGGCGAATTTGTCAACATGACTTCGATTGAGACCAGAAGGATGCACATAAACTGTTTGCCTTCAAATGATTCATTCGGCTTTAATTTGACTGAAACGAGGGCAGCTTGGGGTATGTTCCTCTTCCTCAAAAGGAAACCAAAACAAAGGGTTTACAATAATACAATACATCCTGTCCGCACACAAATAATTTCGCTTGATTTCTGGTTCAATCATTAAAACGCTTTTCCCATAATTGACAGCGCTTTGATATTTGTTTTCCCCAAACCCCAAAAAAAGAAAACCGAAGGGATAATCCCACCAACCGTAGGTTGGCTCTACCAAAAACACACACAAAATCGATAGACAACAATACGTAGCCAAAATCCCCATGTCGTTTTCCGGGAGCCACATGAAAGCCAAAACTTACAACGCAAATTTTCTTTGATTGATGCGCAAATCAGCAAATCAATTGGAATGCCAAAAAATAAATAAATACAAAAAAAAAGTGCAAAATAAACTAACTCAGGAAAGTGAAGCGAATGCCAGGGAGAAAGGTAGACGACGACGACGAACTTTTTACACTAAATTTGCATATCAAATGCCCGCAGGTGGATGCCAGTTGTGGGTGTGTGAGTGTGTGTGGTCGGTTACATGTGATTTTGATGCGTGATTTGTGCAAGCAAATAAAATGTATGCACAAAATGTAACAGCAACTACAAAATAGCTGCCTGATGAAGTAACATACATGGCCAATGTGAGACCTGAAAAGGTCCAAGTGAATCTGAGGAACATGAATGAGGGGAAGGCGAAATGTCCCCAAGGCAGGCGGCGCTGAGATGCCATTTCAACTGCACGCACGCAACTGCAAAAACCTGACGAGACACTCAAATCTTTGCCTTAAAACTTGCTGAAGTGCTGTGGCACAGTGGGCAGGGAATGGAAGTGGAATAACAAGGCAACAGCATGGCAAACACTTTTTGTGGACAACATTTTATGAACAAGCCTAATAAATCAAGACGATTATCCAGTATACATATGATTAATCAATTGTATTTTGTTGCAGGTCCTTAAAAGTCTGCTGATGGTTCGGTCCGGGTTCGGTTCGGATCGGTTCCGGTATAAACTTCGCTGACAGATTCTTAGATAGTAGACACATCTTTGTCCCTTTTATCGTTTACAATTCTAACATATTTAAGATAAAAAGGAAAAATCCAGTACACCAAGCACTTTAAAACTTCCATCTGTAATCGAATGGAGATTTTTATACTCTGTACCGTGTTATAAGATTGTGCAAAAGTATGTAACATCGAGAAGGAATCATCCCCGACCCTATAAAGTATATATATTCTTGATCAGCATCAATAGACGAGTCATGTCCGTCATGTCCGTCCGTCCGTCTGTCTGTCCGTCCGTCTGTCCGTCTGTCTGTCCGTATGAACGCACAGATCTCAGAGATGGTAAGAGATAGAGGTTTGACATGTATGGGACATATGCTTCTTATGTCTGCAGGCAGATCAATTTTATTTTCAATTTTGGCCACGCCCCCTTCCGCCCCCCCAATTTAGAAAAAACGTCATATCTCCACAGTTTTGAAGATAGATGGCTTGTTCTTTCTGGACATATTTAGTTATTAGGATAACTTATCGATCCGCCAAAAGGAATGGAGAAGATCGGATGAACGGTTTTCGAGTTATGATCAAAAGACTGTTCGCTGCTACTGCAGCATCAAAATTTATGCTGAGCGTATAATTTTCTTGGTACAGAGTATGTTATAGTCGGGCTTGACCGACTTTCTTTCTTGTTATTATTCTCTACAAAGAATTTCAAAGGTGCCTGCATGGTGATGAAGCAAGGTAGCCGTTCCTAAAAGGTTTGTTTTAAAGTCGCCATTTGCTGATCTTGGATATAATTTATGAAACATAACTGAAATTATTTTAAGTTATTTAATTGAATCTTAGATCAGTTTGACTATAGGTATAAACCAAAAAGGCAGTTCGGTTTTAGGTTGGTAGGTTACAAACATATGCTCATGGGTTTATAGTCTCACAAATTTGAATAAAGATCAGATGATTAATGACAGAGTTATAAGGGTTGTACAAAACGTAGCATACTTTTCAGAGCAGTTTGCGTTGCTTGCTAACAAAATGGTGAAATGTTAACGTCAATGTTAATGCTCTGTTAAATGACATTAGGGAAGGCTATTAGACATTATTTCCTCTGAGGAACGTTTTCAACTCACTTACGCTCTGCTTTGATGTGAAATATGTACAATGACTGGCTGACGTCACTAATACGCAGCATAAGCTAGGTATGGAGAGACTTGCGATAAATGTGCGAATCTAGGTTAACCCTTCCATGCATTTAGAAAAAAAAAGATAGCTAAGCTAACTTCGTCTGTAACGAAGTTTTTATACCCGTGCTCGCTTAAATATTTTCAAAAATTATCCTTTTCCCACTACGACCCATTATTCGACCGATCGCTTCCAATGGGAGCTATATGATGTAGTCATCCGACTTGGACAAAACTTTGTAGAATTGGGCGAAAGCATGTAATACAAATATCGACAAAATTGCAGGTGGCTACCTTTAGAAACAAAAAAGTAACTTAGACTGTTTTTCACACCTATCTTTTGTATGACAGCTATAGCAAATAGTTGAGCGATTTTCATCAAACTTGGCAGAATAATAAAAAAGCATAGAAATCATTTGAATACAAAGTTTGGAGCCGTTTCCATGGAAAAGAAAAAAGTTTTTCATACTAAAACTAGTTTTCCGACCGATTGTTCCTATGGGAGCTAAGAGATATAGTCATCCGTCCAGCCGGTTCCGACATATTAGTAGTGTGCAGCAAAAAGAAGACTCTGCTCGATAGCTTCAAAACTGAGAAACTAGTTCGCGTAGAAACAGACAGACAGAAAAAAAAGCTCAATCGACTCAGTTCGTCACCCTTATCAAGTATATATATAGTTTATGGGGTCGGAAATAAATATTTCTATGCGTTGCAAACTTCTGAGCAAAATTATAAAAGCGTATAAAGCCGCAAATAAATGGTTTTAAGGTCCATTGTGACCTTTACTTGTATCTCTTCAAAATTTAGCTCCAATGTGCAAATAGCGCTTTATGAAATCGTCTGGGAAAAGCGCCAAGTCGACTGTTTGGGCCAGGACATGTAGCTATACAAATCTCGTTATGTTCTTATGATTTCAATGGCATAGAATAAAAGATGTCGACATAGAACTCCCTAGCTCGACTGTTGAGAATATGGTCGGCTCATCCGTCGTTGAGGAGAATCACATGATTACAAAGGTCAGGCAGAAAAGTCAATCAATTGTAAATAACACAATTGAACTTAATAGTTATTAAATATAACTTAATTTTCATGCCAAACGCTTTTTGTCAATGATTCGTTCTTGGGTGTACTTAAATTGAGTACGAACCATTCTAAGACCGAAATATGACTGTTAATATTAATGAATCTTGAATCAAGAACATTTTATACTTACAGTAGGATGACAAATTCAAGAGAAGTGAGTTCTTAGTTTAAGTACAAAATATGTAAGATTGGGTACAAAATTGAATCATAATGTTCCTACAGTCCCTATCTACTTTGTAGCGAAACCACAGCCAAGGTAACGGGCTTGGAATAAATAGCGGGCAAAGAAGACCCTTTTTGAGCTTGACTCTAATCTGGCAGTGTAAGGAGACATAAGAGGTGTAGAATAAGTGGGAGATATTAGGCCTCGGCTTGGTATCGACAATGAAATACCACTACTCTTATTGTTTCCTTACTTACGTGTATCATTTCCTAGCCATTATACGGATATATTTAGAATCATGATGCAGGCTCCACAAAGTGTGCAACAGAAAATACGAACTATTTTGAAGCTAGTCTGTTCTTAAAATTCCCAACTGGTTCCAACACTTTTGTTATGGATTGATGGTTAATTTTAGAACTACTTGCTCTTTGGTTATGGCCCTTGGATATTTGCAGACTTCTCAATTCTCAATACGAAGACCTCGTTTTAGAACAAAGTGGGAATAGCTTTAGAATAGCTTAGCTTATATTAAGAACCTTTTGTGCTCGTTTGAAATACACTTATTTTCTTTCTAAAATGTTTTTGGGGTGCCGTTCAAAATTACTGAACTTTAAATAAGAACGTTATGTACTTTTTTCGAGAGATAATCGGGCTTGACTTGAGACCATTATAACCTTAAAGTATTATCCAAGAGATAATACTTAATATATCCCAAAATGGTCTAAAATCAAGTCTAAGATCAAGTGGGAGTGAAAATATAGTACTTGATATAAGAATTTTGTACTTGAATCCAATATTTCCTTTCTTATTGTTCCATTGACACCTTTTGTACTTAATTCAAGTACAATGATCTTGGATGTTTTTGTGAGTGTACAAACTTGGTGCTGCAAAAGGAATATACTATACTAGCTTTATTTACCAGCGGCTTCGCTCGCTTTGTATCAATTTGTTACTAATTTATCATGCTGGTAATATTTTATAATGTGATGCTTTCAAAATGTTCATGGAGCTTTGTGGGTTGATTTGAAAAATATTTAAAGTCACGTACTCAGTACTTTTTATACTCTGTACCGTAGGTACATAGAGTATACTAAGTTTGTGCAAAAGTATGTAACAGCCAGAAGGAAGCATCTCCGACCCCATAAAGTATATATATTGTTAGAATTAGATTTTTCCAATATTTAAAATATATATTCACAAATTCCATATTTTTATGTGAAAATTTGAAAATGAATTTGAATGTAATCAAGAGAAAGTTAAAATTTGCTCCAACCCACCAACAAAAGTGAACTTAGAAAGAGAGCTTAGAAAATGAGCTTGAATCCGATCGGAAGGAAAACAAAAAGTTTTTTTTGTAAACTGAAAAGCTACATTTAGTTTTAGTTTTAGGAATAGATTTTCCAAAATTTGAAAGTTACCTATTTCGTATTTATTTGTGAGTAGTTTTGAAAATGAGTTAGCAGCTAATCCTGGGAACTTTCGCCCATACATCCTTGACCAGCCATTTTCCACCAAAAGGGTGAATTTTCCGGAACAATGGTATGCAGTCATTGTGGAATTTTCATATAGATCTTTGAAAATGAGTTTGAACCTAATCGGATAAAAACCAAAAATTTGCATACAACAGTTTTCCGCCGATTTTCCGACTTTGGAGGTAGAATTTCCAAAGTAACTTCGAAAATAAGTTTGGAGCTATTCGCTGGGAGATAAATTTTAACTCATTCAACCCTGACCACCAAATTTCCATCCAGGGGGGTGAATTTTCCGGAAGTGTGGTATGCAGTTATTGTTGAATTTTCATATAGATCTCTGAAAATGAATTTGAGCCTGATCAGATGAAAATTAAAAAAGTTGCATACAACAGTTTTCTTTGAATTTTCCACATTTTCCGACCGAATTTTCCAAAACCCCGCCTGAGTACGCACTTTCACCACATAAGGAAACTCCTGTCAAAATGTCAGCCTTCTATCTCTTACCGTTTAGGCTGTGCGACGGTCACCAGTCAGTCAATTATTCAGGTTGAACAGTTTTATATATAATATATAGATTTAGACACACCAAATTATTCGTGATTAATGCCCTTCAAAGTATGCAAACTTTATTTCCTTAAGTTATTATTAATTCAAATGAAGCCATTGCACGTCTGTCATAGATATTCGACACTGCCTATTCACTCAGATTGTTGGGTATTCAAAATGATGTTGAGTTAAGACAAATCTAAAATGTATACGTGACCAAAATTATGATTTTCATATAACATAGCATACTTTAAAGGGCATTAAGCAGGGTATATTTTGTGTAAAAAGCACCGAAATTCGATTCCCCAATAATTCCCAATTAAAATTCTTTTTAAAACAAATAAAAGTCCCTCAGAACATTTCAATAAATTTTCGTTTGCGTAGCCCCACGGTGCGGTGGCTGCTTTGTTTTTACATGTAATGGCATTTTAATTGCGCGCTACAACTCAGCCAAGTGTCTCTCAATTAAAAGTGTCTGCTTGGCTCAAAACGACATCCTCGTTGTCTCCGTCTCCAGTTTGGGCAACGGGGAAAAGGAAAAATGATGTCAGGCACATGTCGTAATTTGCCGCAGAAGGCACGGCGATCCCCGACCACACACACACACACAGACACACCCACACAAGCACTGTTAATTATGCAAGGCAGGCGGCGTGCTCAGCGAGATAAGAAGCATCGCAGCGTCCCGTAGCATCCTGGTCGAATTTCAGCATTCCATTTAAATGCTCATCGCTGCTCTGGCAGAGCAATCAGAATTAATGTTTAGGCAAATTTAAGTGAAAAATACAACAAATTTTGTGTATGTTTATAAAAAATACGGAAGTGGCTGCAGTCAGCCTAGCGGAGAAGGAAACCAAATCGGACTTGCGACAAGAACCCAAAAGCCTGAGGGAAGAGTTGCACCCGAGGAATTTGGGCTTGAGTCACCATGCCCCAGAAGATTTCCACCGTTCGCAGGTGGGTTGATAGACTAAAAATAATGGAGTAACTTCAATCCGTCCACCAGTGGCAGTCCAAGCCCACATCCAGGTGCTTTCTTATCTACCGCTGGTTTTTGGCCGCCTTCTTTGGTTCGGGCGTGGTGAGCTGCGCTTTCTTGTACTTCCATAAAGGACTTTGGTTTATCTACTTGACGAATTGGGGCTTCATGTTGTGCGGCCTGACCAGTGTCAGTGGGGCGATATATACCACCATACATCATTGGAACACAGAGCGAATGGGTTAGTTGAGTTGGGAATTTTGTAGGTTTCTCATTTTTCCCCAAACACCTAGCCAAGCACACCTCCCTGACTAAGTTCTATTGGGCCTGCTACTGGACCAACTTGATTCTGTCCAATATCATTGGCCTGGTCTATTGGACTCTGATTCATCCGAGAATAAAGAACACCATAAGTGGCGACGATGTGATGACTCTCTACAACCTCTGGACCCATGCTTTACCCAGTATTCTCTTCACGGTGGATCATATGATAGTGGCTCATCCCTCCCGCTTGTTGCATCATATCTACCCCTTGGGCGTGGGTTGGACCTATGCTGCATTTACCATCGTCTACTATGCCGTGGGTGGTCTGAGTCTGTGAGTACTTGAGTGCATATTTGAAAATCACTTAAATTTCTTAAGCAATTCTTTGTTGTAGACGCGGTCGTGTTTACATTTACGCCTGGCTGAACTATGAGAAGCCCGCGCAGGCTATAGCCGCCATATGCATGACCAGTCTGCTTCTGTTGGCCTGCGCCACCCTTCAATATGGTCTATATCGATTGAGGGTCTTTGTGGCACGAAAACTGGGTAAACTTCAGTAAACCATCAGCATAATTGCATTCAAGTGAGGCGTGCCAAAACTTTAAACGCAAAAAACTGGGGGAAAAACACATTTTGCTTATTTGTCCTCTGATATGTCACTCTTGTTTGTTGTTTACGCCGCTCGCACGTGTCCGGAAAATTAAACCAAATGCAGCCAGCAACCTCTAGCCCCAAACAGCATGTCTTTCGCCCAAGTATCTCTATTCGTTGTGTGTGTGTGTGTGTAGGTTTGGGTACGGACGAGTATCGCCCTCTGTTTTTAATGCAAAGCTACCACAAATTGTTATGATAAAGTTTTGTACTCATTTGTTTATCTATTTGTTTGACTTTTCCTGCCATTTTCTTCATCGTTTTTTTTTTTGTATCTCATTCCACCATGCAACAGAGTGAAACTTTTTCTGTTTTGCTTGGTGAGAAAACTAGGGTACGAGTTTCATTGAGTTTCAAAATGCTAACAACGTCAATCTGTGGCTTAAGGATGAATAGTGTAGAATTAAATCTATACAAAGGGTTTATAAAAGACAGAGGTCAACTTGTGCAATGACAACCGCATAACCCAGATCCATACCTTACCCCTACCCCACAATTGGAAGATCATTTTAAGGAAAATCATCTTGATGAATCTTTTTCAATCCTTTTTGGTGATTAGCAAGTTCGATTATTAGAAAACTCGAAAAGACGAACAGAATGTGAAGCCATCATCAATTGATCATGCTCGGGATTGAAATTTGATCACTTAGGCTTTTTAACCAGCTATTCGATGCAAAACTGCTTGTAGTCTCTTATTTCTTATTCGAACATTTGGAAGATAGTTTTCACAAAAATCAACTTGAAGAGACTTTTCTGATCCTTTTTGATGATTAAAACGGAATGCCTATCATGTGCGATTAAAAGAGGCTCGAAAATGTCTCATGAATATGCTGAAAATGTGAGTCAGTGTTATACGACTAAAAAAACTTTTAAAAAACTCGAAAAAGTTTCGAAACTAATCAGAAGAACGGTCTAAAACAACTCTTCAACAAAAGTCGTGGCTAGGATAACTTTTTCACCCGAATGCAGTATCATATATGATCACAAAAAGAGCGCATTTAAGTCTATATGAATGCAACCGAGGACTTAAAACAGACTACCCAGCAAATATTTTATGAAATTTTTGATCAGATTAAAATCTTTTCGAGCCCTTGTTCTGGTCTGTCGAATAGTCTTAAGTGCGCTCGTGTTCTGATCATAAAATATGCTTTAGTTGGGAGTAAATGGTACCCTAGCCGCGATTTTTCTAGAAGAGTTGTTTTCCACCCGTTCTTCTGAGCAGTTTCGAATCATTTTCGAGTCACTTGAGAGTCTTTTTATACACAGAGGGAAAAACCGTGTTCAGAAAATAGGATTATTTCATCTCAAAACAAGAACAAAATATTCAGCCATGCTCCCATTTTCGCTTTCGCTGATCATCAAATCGTAAAAGTTGGTGCTCCGACACTCGGAAATCGCAAAGTTTTGGCGTTTTTAAACCGGCGACATCTGAGTCCGTGAAATGAAAAGTAAATGCAAAATATAGGTTGATGCACCAACAGACAGCCCACGGAACTATTTTTATTCAGTTTCTTAACCTTTTTAGAATTGTCTTCCGGACTCTCCCACTCCATTCGCACTAAGGCAATATTTTAAACAATTATTTAATAGAGATACACAAAATTGAGCGAGATGGAAAACTGCTCACAACAACAACAATTAGCGATTTGGCTATGGTATATATCGATATATAACTATCGATAGAATGAGTAGTGGCCCTCATCAGCTGTTTTTGTTATGTGAAATGACGCAAAACAAGTTGGGAATGGAACATTATCGATAACGAAAACTTGCGAATTTCGGAGCGCTCTAAACTGAAATCGTGCGAATTTGCTGAAATCGCAATTCGTAAAAATAAGTGAAAGCCGGAGCATGGCTGATGCTCTCAAATTTTTGAGAACAAATGTTCCGAATGTTCTTGATATGAGCATAATTCAGCTCATCACCGAAATGTATAAGTAGCCATTCAGACGTGCGGCTGCAGAAGTGGGCAATAGCCTAACGAGCTAACACGTCTGCCGTCGCGTCGTTGCGCGCGGGTGTCTTGGGCTCTACTCCCAGTAAGTCCGAACAATTTTTCTTTCTTTAATTTAATTATCTAAGGCAGGTGGGGTGTTGTTCAAGGCGATGTCTCTGCGGACTTGCAGCTGGAATCGGACCTAGACCTGGAATTGGACCAGAAATTGGACTTGGGACTAGACCTGGAATTGGATCTGGACCCCCTGGACCTCTGGTTCTGGACTGGATCTTGGACCCTAGACCTCAATTTTTTTATGAGTTTAAAATGTTCTCAAAAACTGAACATTTCAACTCAAATCAAGAATATGCGTTCTCAAAAATAAGTGCTCGAAGTGAGAAATTGTTCTTGAATTGAGAAAATCTGATCCTGATTAGTTTTTGACACCGAATGTTCTCACTTTGAATCCAATGTTTTTGGTTTTTCCCTCTGTGTACCCTTGCAGAGTGTATGTTGAAATTGTCCAGATGTTTATAATGCATAGAAGGAAGCTTTCAGGACCACATAAAGAATATATATTCTTGAGAAGCTATCGTCACCAAACTTTGCACCAAGTCTTCTGGTACAAATACGCCGTACATTTGTCGGAACCGGTCGGATCGGATGACTATAACATATAGCTGCCATAGAAACGATCTATCAAAAATCTAGTTCTAGTGGGAAAAACTTTTTTGTTGTTAATGCAAACGTCTCCAAACTCCGTATTTACTAGTTTTCCATGCTTCTACATGATTCTGCAAAATTTGGATTAAGTCGGACATCTATATAGTATAGCTGCCATAGAAAAGTAAGGTTAGAAAAATAGTCTTAGTAAGAAAAACTTTTTTGTTTTCAATGTAAACCTCTCTAAAATTGGCCTGTAATCATTTTATAAGATTCCACACAATTCGACAAAGTTTTGTCAAAATCGGATGACTTTTGGTGTTAGCTGCCATAGGAATGATCGGTCGAGAAACTAGTTTTAATGAGAAAAACTTTTTTGTTTTCAAAGAAAACGTCTCCAAACTTTGTATTTCATAGTTTGCTATGGTTTTGCAAGATTCCACTAAGTTTGGTTGAAGTCGGACATCAATATAGTATAGCTGTCAAACAAAAGTAGAGTCAGAAGAGTTGTCTTAGTGAGAAAAACATGTTGGTTTTCAGTGAAAATGTCGTTCCAATTAGTTAGACCAAGGGTAGGCCTAGCCGAATTTAACTTTCCTCTATTTTTTATCTTAAATATGGATTGTAAAAGACTCATCAATGTGGAATTTGTGAAAATGATCCTCCAAATGTTGGGTAGGTAGAATATGATCGAAAGTTTGATAAAATGTTTGCCGGATAAAAGTCATAAGAGCCCTCGCTTTGTGCTTTGTTCCTAGGATCTGGAAAATGACCAAGCTTAGCTTAAGGTCAAAAGGTAACAGTAATCGTACACTGCATCACCGTAATGCACATATGTGAAAATTATGTGATTATATGAAAAACTATATTTAAATTTCACACCAAACCTTAGCAGAGATTTTAACTCGAAAGTAATTCTGTAAGCACATTGAAAAAGAATACTTGAAAGCCGATGTCTGCTCAGAAAAACGCGAATAACTTTGTCACACGGCCACCAAATTCATATAAGCAACATTTGCCAGAAAGAAGAATAAAATGTAGTAATATCATAAACTATAATATAAAAATTTCTTGAAGAAATATGAATGCACCCATCAAGGTTAAAGTGAAAGTTTCGAAAAATAACTACGAAATACCAAAACTGAAACACCCATTCAACAGCCATGGTGTTACATCTCTAGTATCTTCTCATCGCTATCAGAATTAGCTAGACTATTGAAAACCATGGTCCATTCGCAAGTTATTTCAAGAGTTAGATGAATTATCTTCGTATTTTGGGGGGTGCCCGAAGAAAGCCAAGGCTAGGTTGCATCCAAGGTTTTGTTCCACTGTAGCACTGTATGATTATTCCAAATCCCTTTAACATTTCCATATAATAACACAAGAATTTGGATTATGGCTTTTGTGTGCTCCCAAAAACAGAAATTCATTTCTTAAATATTCCACAGCTGACCCCACAGTACCGCTTATCTTAATGTTTCTCAACCTATCGGCCCCTTGAACTAGATGAAAATGCAATTCCAATTCAAGCATCCTTTATTACATTCTACGACAATTTGAAAGTGACCCAACCAGGAATTTCAACTTTGTCACATTTCGAAAATATCTCATAGCCTCTTCGTTCAATTTTAAGCATTTTATTTGAATACGTTTCGTTGGGCTTTTAGTGCCACATTAACAAGGCACCAAACCGAACGAATGCGTCTACCATTTCTACCTTTTCCCGTCGTCCTTTCATTGTGCATTCGTCTTGTTATTTTCCCGGTCCGCCTTCTTATTTTATGCTGTGCTGCAAGCAACAAAAACAACTTTGATTGTGGCCTTTGTCCTTGTCAATTTGACTTTTTATTTTAAGTCCACGAATGACAAACAAAAACAACTTGTTATCGATGTTGTCATTGAGCCATATTTTCTTGGAGGCGGAGAAGGAGCTGCCCCCATTGTCGTTCGTCAATGTTTCGCGTGATTGACTTTTCGGGTTAAATTAATTAAGCGTGTGCGTTTTTATTGTTGATTGAATGCTAGGAGCCCTGTGGGCGGGGTCAGACCCATTAAGACCATGCTTAAACCAGGCGGTGGTGGTTGAGCTTGGGTTTTAAATGAATTTTTGGGTAGGAGGAGGGATTTTAAGTTTTCTGTATTGATTTAATTTATAAAAAGATGCAAGGGGAAAGTTACAAATTGGACGAAAAAACTATGACTACAGCAGGCGAAGCAACAATGCTGCCCTTGTCTGCTCTTCTATTTTGACTGCAGCCAAAAGTTTGGCATAAAATTTACTAATTTTATAATGTGGCGGGCAGACATTTATTTCGACGCTAATTACAAACATTTAAACTTTTAATTAGTTTTCAAACCAGCAGAACCAGCAGCAGCAGCAACGGCAGCAGCAGCAGCAGCCACCCAAATCCCAAAGAAAATCAGCATAGAAAAAATGTAAAGATATATTGGGTTGTGGGGTCGTGGGTCGTGGATGTTGCGTATGCAAATTTCATTTTATATCCAGCTAGGCAACAACATTTCACTACTCATTTATAGCCTGAAGAGTAAAATAAACAAATATATATATAAAAAAAAAAAACCATCATGAAAATGCCATAAACAAATCCCCAGCACTGATTGCCACTCAAACCAGAACAGAGGGGAAAAAAAAATCAAACTAAAATGGAAATTGGCTTCAAGTGAATGGCCATAAGCAGCTGGGAAGCAGGCAAAGCAAATCAAATTTATTTTTCGAGAAAATTCTACATCAAATGTCGACTTTGTCACTGAATGCCCATAAAGCTAATTGAACATGCAAATATGAGATGAGGCTGGGAAGTGGAAGTCGAATTTGACAACTGGGAATATTACAAAATTAGATGGTAGAGTATGTCAGGGACGTTGACAGTTTGTCAAGTGGAATAATACAAAAAAAAAGAACTCACATGATGTAATTATTTTCACTTTCGGTTTTAGCTTCCTTGATTCTGAATCAGAATCCAAAGCTAAAGTAGTAAAGGTTGCCTGAAAAACATTTAATGTTATTTATTTGAAAGATGCTTGATAAATGCTTGCTGACAACTGCGTTGAGACTAATGAGTTTTGTATTGAAAATTGTCATCCTTGCTTCCTTTCCATGTTTCTTATCTTTATTTATTAGCCATGCATGCCATGAATATGTATGCCTCACATTAGTATGAATGCGTATGAATATTTAATATGAATATTTGGTCGCAGCACCTGACCGCAGATTGCCTCAACCACAAGTCATAAAAGTATTAATGCTATTTTAAGTACTTCCGTAACGAAAACTAAACACACACACCCACTCACACATACACACTGCGCCGAGAGGGGAGGAAAAATGCAAAAGCTCACTAATTCTAACTGCAGCATAAATTAAAGCGCTCATGAATAATAATTCAAGACAGTCGGACCCCGGGGGTGGGGGCAGAAGCAACAACAGAAGCAGAAGCAGCAACAGCAGCAGCGGCAGCAGACGGCGATGCTGTGTCGCAGTGCCAGCCACTTGAGTAAATGTGTTGGCGAGTGGGTTTTATAAAGGATTTCGCCTGGATTTCACCAATTTGTTGCATTTCGCACACCCTCAAAGCCAGTCTGACACACCATTTCTCTTAAGCCAGTACTTTTAGGTAACTGTTTGAAATGGCAATGCAATAGTTATTTATTTTTTTACAACCACAAAGGAAAATGCAAAAGCTTAAAAGGGAAAATATGACAAAGCCAAAAGTTAAGTCACATATTTTGACATTTTTACAATCTGAAATGATTTTCAGAATAGAGAGTCGGTCCGAACGGGTCTGAATTGAAAATTTTTGGTCAGGATCGAAACGGGATGGGATTTATGCAAAATACCGATTCAATTTAACGAAAAGTTCTTTATCAAACCAACCGAATGGCCACACTTACATACGAATGCAAAAACGGGCACACCAACAGGAAAGGGAATGCAAAAGAATTTTAAAACAGGCACACTTACAAAAGAAATTTGAAATCTTGTTAAATTTCATATAGAATTTGTATATTTATATGTAAACATTATTATTTATTTAAAATAATTTTTTTTCCCACAATGATCCATTTTCTGACCGATCGTTCGTATGGGAGCTATATGATATAGACATCCGATTTGAACAAAAATTTGTAGAATTATGTGAAGGCATGTGAAACAAACAAATACAAAATTGCAGGATGCTACCATTAAAAACAAAAAAGCTTTTTTAAATAAGACTGTTTTTTAGACCCATCTATTATATGACAGCTTTACCATATAGTTGTGCGATTTTCCTAAAACTTGGCAGAATTATAAAAAATCATAGAAAACGTATGAATACAAAGTTTGGAGAATATTTCATTGAAAAGAAAAAAGTTTTTCATACTAAAACTAGTTTTCCTACCGATTGTTCCTATGGGAGCTATGTGATATAGTCATCCGATCCGGTCGGTTCCGACATATTAGTAATGTGCAGCAAAAAGAAGACTCTGTGCAAAATTTCAGATCGATAGCTTTAAAATTGAGAGACAAGTTGGCGTAGAAACAGACAGACTGGGACGGAACGTGATTGCTTGGGTCGGGATCGGGACGTGAGGGGTTTGAATTTTAAATTTGTGTTCGGTATCGGGACGGGACGCGATAACAATTTTCTTCCCGCTCCCATCTCTTTTATAGATTGACAACCGAAGAAACAATAAAATCTGAGGAACGTTTTTAAATCAAGCATTCCGAGATGAAAAGATTTGGTGATATAGAGAATGTAAATCAATTAATTTTAGCCTTGATTGACATATTCAATTAGGAACTAGATCATTATGCACAATGTTTATTTGAATAACAGATTAACGATTAATTTGTCCTACAGTTTTTACACTTCTGGAGTACTTTTTCCTTTTCTGTGGTGGCGTTTCGCCTGCTAAAACACAATCTCTGGTCAAAAAGAACATCAAGTACACTTACACAAAAATTATGCACGTTCTAGGACATTATTGCCTATAGAATATGAGACAAAGTGAGGTGAGCTACGATAATGTTGGCTTAAGAAAAATGCAGTACTTCTGCAATTCATTAAGTTACAGTTGGAATTAAGCGCTTGTGCAAGAACCAACCCACAAATCATTAGACATATTTTGAGGTTGTCTGCTTAAATGAATATCGCTTAGTGGGATATGGTTTGTAGGATTAAAAACAAGCACAATCAGCAAAGTATCTCATATTATTATACTTCAGAGTCAATGAACTAAAATTTCAATCAAACAAATCAAAACCAGAAAAAGGCAGTCAAGCCCTGAACCTTCTAAAGTTTTCATTTTCCACAGAAAGTGTTAAGGTGTGTTAAGTGCTGCCCATCGCTGTTCTAGGGGATTTGTTTCCCCAATAGATCGATCCCAAAATATCGTTCATCCGATCTTCACCATTAAGTCAAAATTGAAGTCCTTGCAGACAAATATAATGCGCGCCCTGAAAAGTATGCTACAAAATCGGAATTGCAGAACACATCTCTCCCAAGCTGCTGTCTGTTTATGTCGCAAAAAGCCAACTAAATTTTATGGCCGTTGTCATTATTTCATGTGCACTGCCACACCCACATGCACAGCTCCCACATGACCGCCACACTCACACTTACAAGCAAGCACACGTTGATCATACGCAGTGTTGTGCTTAAAAATTTCAAATGCATGGCACTTTAGTGCAGGCAGCAGGCATCTCTCCTGCTAACTCAGACACACAGCAACAACAACAACAGCAACATGAGCAGCAGCAGCAACAGCAAACGACAATTTTTCGTGTTGGTTTTGTGTGTGATTTTCATTTTCATATTTATTTATATGTTTTTACGCTGGCTTAACTATGAGTACAAGTGCACACTTGTCTGCACCAAAAAGCGAGGCGAGGATTTTGGCTTTTAATGCTTCGCTGCTTGGCATGGCATGTTGTCCCCTCTCTGCCCCTTGTCCTGATCGTGTGTGCATTAATTTGAATTTAGTTTTTCGGTCTGCTTTTTTTTCCCCCCCAACCCTGCTAATGTCTTTCGGGCTAGCCAATTTAATGGCATGGCATTAGTTGTGTCTACAGCTGAGCCAAGGCTAAGGATGAATAGATACGGGAATGAGGTGAAATGGATTTGGTGTGAAAAAATGTGAGAATTTTTGTTGGTTGTTTTTTAAAGTGCACTAGTTTAGTTTGTTTGATAAGTAGAACAGCATAATTAGGGTAGCCCATAAAACGATTATAATTAATATATATAAACATTCATGGCCTATACTTTATACAGGAGCTGGCTGAAGGTTTTAAGATCAGTGCCTGGATTGGTATTAAGAGAGTTTTAAAGAAATTGTAGAAAAAGCCGGCCTACCTTTCATTACTCAGGCTACCCACCGAGTTTGCCAACTCCTTTCCTCAACTCACGCGCAAAAGTTAATCACACGCTGCTTAAAATTACAAATCACCGCAATCAGCGGGACATGAATGGCGCCCAAAATGGCGCCCTGGCAATGACGATGCTGCTGCAAGGATAATAACAGACGGCCTGAACCATCTTTTGCTCTCGCTCTCTCTCTCTGCACACTCTTAAGTGTTTTAAACTGCGACCATTTAACGGTAATTATTGCAACACTGTGGCACATTTTAAGTGCTCTTGGTGCTGGATGGCCAGCCAGCACCTGGCCAGTCGCTGCATAAATTTCAGGCTCAGCATTTTACTTAATCCCATCTATTTGGCGAAAGGATTATCAAGGCAACTTTTTAATTCGCCGCCAACGTCGACATGATGTCAGCAGTTTTGTGTGGTGGTGGCCCCATTTAATGGGCCTCTCCGCCTCTGCCACCTCCTGGCACACCTTTTTTGAAGGCCCATTGAAAGCCCTTTGATGCGTGGCCAAGTGAGCCCACCAAAGTTGCCAAGTCTGCCACGCGGCGAGAGGATGATAATAATTTCAAATGATGGATTAAAATAGCCATTAAATTGAAGTGGGTTAGCTGAATGGTTGCATAGGATGGGTCAGTGTAAGGAATAAGTGAGTTAAGGATTTGTTAAATTGGTTTTGAATTAATTATTTTAAGTTTTTAACCAACTGATAATGAAATGGCGGATTGATCAATAATCATATTTTCACACAAGTTGTGCCCTGATGGATTTAAGTAGCCGTTAAATTAAACGGGATAACAAGCAAAGCCACACAACAGCGGCGGGGGGGGGGGGGGGGGGGGGGGGGGGAAATGCCTTGTGCGTGGTTTAAACTTAATGCCCCACTCAATCAATTCTGTCTTTGCTGCTCCGCCTGGTTGCCTCCATATATCCGGCATCTTTTCAATATTGTCGTCCGTGTAGAGAAACGAACGCGTCATTATCCTTTCACGCATACAAAACGCTGCTGCTGCTGCTGCGTGTCTGCTCCTTAGCGTCCTGCTGTGCCAGCTCGGACCGTCAGTGTGGTGTCGGGGCATACGTTTTTCTGTATTTATTTATTGTCATGCCTGTTTATTGTTTTCGCCTTTGATTGGCTGCGGCCAAGGAAAAGCCATCAGATTTTAGTTTTACAGAGTATTTCTTTGGTTCAATCCATTGAAGGCAATTCTGCCAGCTCATGTCCGACTTGCCCCCCCCAACAAACACATTATGTTTGCTTTGCATTCACAAAAATCCTTCTTATAGCCTGCCTAGATTTATGGTTTTATGCTTAAATGATTGTTATGTTTCTGTTTTTTTATGTACGGCAAATGCAAACGTTGGTAATCAAGTGATAAATTTAAATCGAAACTCATAAATTTGTGTGCGCGCGTTCTTTTCTTTCCTTTTTGCCTTCACATAATTATCTGTGAGGATTTCAACTCGGTGTGTATGTGACACAAATATATATTTATTGCCGGAAATCACATATTTCCGGCGGGTTCGGGGCCAGACGATGTGCCATTAATGAGCAGCACAATTAAATTTCATTCTCAAAGTGACATAAAAAGGGTAAAAAGTAAAGAAAGAAAGGGTTCGACTAATTGAGACTGTGTTGTGAGTGATGTTTATGGAAGAAAACAAAGAGGTTAAGTTTTGAAGAGGAATGAAATAAGAATCTTATGTATGATATATTATAGTAGTGGCAAGATGAATAATACTCTATTGACCCGAATTTTCAAAATGGGACCCAAATCTGCACTAAACTTAGTGGTAACATTACTAATACTCTCCTTAGCCGAACTTAACAAAATTGCCAATACAGGTACCTTTTCTAGCATTGGAAGGGAGTGCAATCCAAAATCGAAGATCAAATTACAAATATGTCACCTAAATCTGAAAGTTACATGGAAAAATATGGACATTCCTTTTGCATTATAGATATTAAAATTTTTAACCAAAAAATAAATAAACCAGTTTTAATGGGCAAACCGAGGCCATAAAGTTTGCTCTAAAAATTACCCATACGCCCCGTAGTCTACATCGAATTGCCAATAATGAGATCTGTGCTACATGGGTCGACCTGTCAGTTTTTGAAAGTCTGGCAAACAATTTCGATTTTGATATTAAAATTCCCCAATTGCGCTTTAAGTCCCGGTTTTGTCGAGTCAGTTGGGCTGCCTTGTGAAAGAGATGTACTATCTGTGCTTTTATTTGACATCCGGATAGGGAAGTTGCCACTAAAAGGAAGTGCGAATGAAGTTGCCCACCAACTGCACCATTTATAGACGGACGCTCAAGCCCCAGTCAAAAGCTTAAGACGCATCGTCCACGATATAGTTGGACTTTACCAGGAATGTACTGCGCTGAAAAAAACATAAATAGAATGGAGAAGAGGTGGCACGAGGATGATCGCTTTATAAAAGGCCAACACATCATCTCGGGCTTGCACGTAGTGAATGACGTTGCTGAACGTGCAGTCAAGACTATGGAAGATTACAGTGGCAAAATCACAGTTAATGAACATCAGCAGCAATGAGTGCTACAATGTATTGAAAGCCACAGCAATTCGTATTCAGACTGTTGAAAAAAAAATATAAAAGAGTATAATTAAAGATCTTTTTACGAACTAATTTGTTTTTGGTTTTTGTTGGTTGTTTTTTTTTTTGTTGCTTTGCTTGGTTCTGTTTTTTATTTTTATCCTACAACTTTTGGCGGAGAGAAAGATTTAGGAATTCTAATTAAATATGTATATGTGGGTTTGAATGTTTAGAAGGAATCAAGAATCTCTCCACAGGTTGGTTGCTATCTGATGCCAGAGAGTCCCAAGCGACAAGTCCCCCGCAGTTGTCTCTCCCTTAATTCAATGAGGCTTTTCTGGAAGCTTGTATCACTGTCATCAGGCACAGATAGGGAGCGGAACCACTTTTAAGGTTTCGCAACATCGGTCTATAGGTGACATGATATAAAGCCCACGGACATAAAGCCCATATCAAAATAGATCGTAGTTCACTACGAAATATCACTCAGATTTAAAATGGGCCATAAGTCCGAATAAAAAGTGGACATAATGCCCATGGGCGTAAAGTCCGTACTTGAATTAAAATTTTTGACAAGAAAAACGAAGACATTTATAAAAAAAAGGCTGCGGCTTAAATTAACTTTCCAATTGATCTTGTGCAATCTACATCTTATGTTGTATATAAAACCGCGTAAAACCACCATGGAGAATATAATAAAAGAATACTCCCCGTATAAATAAAACCAAAACTCAATGATTTTAGGTCGAAAATCTATTTTCTGAGAAACCGCAACTAAAATTACTCTGAACAGACTGTGAGACTCACAACATATATAAAAAAATAATTACAAATACATAAACGTATGCCAATATATTTCAATTTAATTGTTTATTAATATTTTACTTTGTTTATGTACATTATATATAAATTGTAAGTGTCTTTTCATTGTATACGAATACTTTTCCTCAATAATCGTAGTTTGGTAAAAACTTTTATCATTATGGCTTTGGCACATTCCAAACTCTGCGAGAATATCTGCAGCATTAAAAATTGAAATGTAATCTTCGGGAACCTTAGGCGCTTTCGGCATTGCTCCCGCTTTTAGACTACGCAAGTGCCTCTCCATGCTTGGAAATGAGACCAATTGGGCATCTTCACCATTTTTCATACACTCTTCATTAAAAGCAAGGCGAACTCTGTGATTTTGCAGAGTCGGCACTGCTGGCGCATCTTTAATATTATTCTTCTTAAGCTTAAGTTCTGCAATCCTTGATTCCTGTGAACGATGCTCATGTTCAGAAATTGTATTCTTGGTGCAGATACCCCCATTATCGGCACTATACGTCACAGACACATTGCAACCATCTTCATAGCATACATATCTGCGAACTGCACGTCCTTGCTTGGTATATGCGGTTTTGAATTTATACAGTTGCTCTTCCTCCTTGACATAAATTAAGGCGCTGTTTCGCCTGGCACCTTGGAGGAATTCAAAATTAGAGATTTCGACTGCCATACTCCAAATTATTTTGTATTTTTTTATTATATATAATATAATATTTGTTCACTTCAAGCAGAGCTGACACTGAATTCAAATTCTCAAGTGGGCGATAAGTCCGGAAAAATATGGGCTTTATGTCCGCTTTTTATTCGGACTTATGGCCCATTTTAAATCTGAGTGATATTTCGTAGTGAACTACGATCTATTTTGATATGGGCTTTATGTCCGTGGGCTTTATGTCATTTCACCAAGAGAACTTCATGAAGTTTGCTTCACCGTGTAAATCCAGTCTTATTAATCAAAAGAGTAGTAAAGTAAAGGGGACTGTAGTGTAGTCTCAGTCTCCGAAATACCCTGTTCCCTTGAATTCATGTGTTTTCACAGCTATCGGTGTTGTATCTCCCGCTCCATAAAGCAAACTTGCTATCTTATTAAACATTTTGGGATCAAGGGTCTTTCTTGAAATAAATAAAGTCACGAGGGTGTCTAGCTTAATAGTTTTTAAAGCGAACAGGGTATACAAATTCGTGAGTGCTGTATAAGTTAAAGTTTGACGGATCGGATCGCTGTGCTTTCTCATGTCCACGTCGTGACACACCGTGACACGTTTAAATACACCTCACGGGTGCACCTCTAGTAAAACCACAGAACCATATCAGACGAGGTGTACGAACAAAGCTTGTGTGTATCCTCTGAGCTTGAAATCAACCCCAAGAATCTGAAACCCTTTACTTTGCCTAATATTAAGCTAGTTCTACACTGATTTGATTATGTAACATCTCTGTTCAATATTTGTGGGTGACTTATTCTAAAACTTAAGGGTATCCATTCTTCCACACAACTGCTGCTTACTTCGCGTCTGTGTGTGACGACTTATCCCTTTTCCAAGTAATTCAAGAGTTTTCCCTTTCATTGTTTTACCATTCTTGAGCGCACTTGCTGCTGATTGAGCGTACTGTAATTAAGAGTATCCCACCACCCACTGACTAGGCAGTCACTGGCAATCCCTCCTCCACCTGTCAATTGCAAGGCAAACGTAAAACGTAGCCTTCACACTCCCCCGGCAGAGGACTCGGCGCTTTTTCCAATTGCAAACTAATCAATTGTTTGCATTTTATTGTGCAACAAAAGGGTCTTGACGTATCTCCCACCCCACCCAGCAGCAGCAGCAAAAAAAAGGCTTGAGCTCGACCTTTTGTGCCAAACGAAGTCGAAGTCGATTCTCTATTGTTCACTCCCCGTTGGCAGGGCCATCCATCTCTTTAGGCATTGTTTAACATTATTTAATATTCCCGCAGGAACAGCTTTGATTAAAAAAAAAGCAGAAAGAAAATATAAAGGCGGTCGATTGCCGATTCGACAGGTTTTTCAATTATTTTGAAAAATTTTCCATATACAAATGGGCATTTGTTGTTGTTGTTGTGTGTGCCTTTGTTTGTTTTGTGCTTGTTGTTCTTGTTTTTAATTCAAATTTCCAGACAGTAATTAATGACAGTTACAATTTCAATTAAGCCCGCGCGCTCAACAAAATTGTTTTCTATAAAACTCTCTGTTTTTTTTTTAATACTTTTTGTTCTGGCTTTTGTTTGTTATAATAAAATAAATGGCAACGCCGACGGCAACGGCGGCGTCTGAATCTGAAGAGGCCTCTCCACAGTTGCCAGTTTCCAGCGGCTCGTTAGCCGACTCTCTCGCCTTGTATGTGTGTGTGTGTGTGTTTGTGTTGAAAAGTAGCTTTCGCGCCGCCATTTTTTGTGGCGCCTTTGTTTATGCCACAGTTTTTTTTTTATTATTTATATTTTCTTTTTATTCCCTTTTTGTATTTTATTCTGTTTGCAATTTTTCATAATGAGCCACATTTTATTCATTTAATTGAATGCCGGGGTAAAGTTTTTCAAGTGCAAAAACTTTGACATTTGTGTAAATGTGGCAAATGTTTGAGGCTTTTCATTTTGCCTTAATTGCTTTGGGTTTTTGGGCTAAGCCCAACATTTGAACACGCTTAAAAAGGGAGGGTAAATTGTTGGTTTAATGCGGAGAAATTTCTTTAAAATTTAAGAAATCCGATTTGGTTTTCGTGTCAGCGTAGGTTTTTATACTCAGTACCAAGGCACATAACAGAATGTTAAAGAGTATGTAAAAGCCATCCACAATTTTATAGATCGAATGTTCGTACATGTGGAATAAGTTTGTCAAAAAGAGGCGACCTGATCACAGATTTTCTTCTCACCTTCCTTCCAACTTACACGTTAAACGTCTCTGAATTCGGAAAGCGGGATAAGGAAAATGGATATATGTGCAATACTTTTTATAAAGTTTATTTTCAATACTTATTTTCTTAACTTTTGTTCTATTTTTTTGTACTTAGCTGGTTATAAGTACTATCAAAAAAAACATTAACTTATGCGGTACTAATATTTTATTAACCAAAATGAAATTATTTTATATTTTTAACTTAGAAAATAGATTTATGTTCAATTTGCTTTTTAATCCAAAAATATTTAATCAGAACATGAATTCAGGATATTGAAAACTCTTAATAACTAATGGAGTCGCCCTTATTATTTTGAAGCTTTTGCAGCCTGCGGGGCATAGATCCTACCAAGTTTGGAAGGGTTGATAACTCAATATTGGCCCATTCTGAGACAATGGCTTTCTTTAAGTCCTTCAAAGTTTCGTACTGCTTTGTACAGGCATAAACTTTTGCCGCAAGAATGCCCTATAGATCCTCTATAGGATTTAAGTCCGGACTCATTGCCGGCCACTTCATCAGCGGTATATTGTGGGCCTCAAAATAACACATTGTACTCCGGGCAACATGAATCGGAGCATTGTCCTGCTGATAGGTCCATACATCACCATGGAAATCCTCAGCAAATGGAGTTAGCGCACTGTCCACTAACTCTATATATGTTTGAGCATTCATCCGGCCGGATACGAAGCATATTGCCTTTAGCACTAACGGCAGCCCATATCATAAGCGATCCACCGCCGTGGTTGCGTTTGTAACAAGTTGCCCGTGAATGACGCGGATCCCTTCAATATTTGTGATGGCCGTCTGGACCGTCCAAATTGAATTTTTTGAATCACTGAAAATTATATTTTGAAACTCGACGTCCCAGAACTTGTGTTTTTCATAAAAAGCCATGCGCGCAACTTTATGACGTTTAGTTAAGCGAGGTTTACCAACTTTGTTTTGATATGTGAGGCTCAAATTCTCGTGCAAAATTTTTTCCACACGTTGTCTGGTAACTGTTAGTCCGTGTTCCGCTTTGATTTTCATACAACTCATCATGTCTTGAGTTGCTAACTGCCGCATGTGCCGTTACGTCCTGTTCTTGATGGTTGATAGTGGACCGTGGCGACGATTTATGCGGTAACCTTCTGGATCTTTCAGGAATCTTGAAATGGTATTTCGGTGTCGATTCATTAAGGAAGCAATTTTACCAGTTTTCATGCCGGCTATGTTCATTCCCTTGATCCTTCCCTGCTCTTCCTCAGACAATTCAGTAACGCGAGGCATTTCCAACTATATATCAATTATTTGTTTGTTATTACTTGGTTTTACTGTCTTTAATAGTTGCTTACTTACTTTATTATTGATTTTATAAATTTTTCTAATAAGATGTGAACACTGCAACTCTCGAGACATAAATAAAGCGCTTTGCTCATATATCCGTTTTCTATGAAGAGCGCAACTTAGATCTCTTATCTAAGTTAACGGTACCACAAAAGGGGGTCCAAAGAACTGTAACTGTAACTGTAACTGAGCACAACCATAAGAGATAAAAACTGCATAGTCATAACAAACAAGTAGTTGTTGCTTTTTAAGCAATATCGAAAATTCTTTATGCACATATAGCCATTTACCTTAGGTATTTGATAGAATGGGAGTCTATTGCTCATTGAAGCCCCGTCTGAGTACAACATCGTCATTTGCTATGCAGTTTTCTAATGCCAATGCTCATTAATTAATTGTATATGGATTAACAAGAGCAATTGCTGCTTCATCCGATTGATCGATTTGTAAGCAAAGTATGCGAAATAATTGGACACGAGTTTTCCCGATTTCGGAAAATCCGCTCACAAAGAAGCTCTCGGAAAATTGTGCATGGAAAAACACTACATCTCAGCCGAGCCCCTTGGGGAGAATGTTGGTGGTCAAGATTGCATAAAAGCTTAGTTCCCAGCGATTAACTCCAAACGTATTTTCGGAGCTACATTCAAAAAAGTAAGAAATACGTGATTTGAAAATCTACCCATAATCTTTAATAATGGCCTTCTTCTTTAGGCCGGACCTGCTTAAAAAGCTTTTCAGTGGGATTAGGAAAGAAAGATAACGATCAAATTCTTTAGACTCAAAAAAAAACTAATTTCCATGCGATTTGTGTCATTTTTAGGGCGAAACCTATTTGTAGAACACATGCTTTAAATTGGCCGTGTTCAGCAAAAGGATTGATCGCTGAGCAGGTATCAGTGCTAAAGTGCTAAATTTTTTGGACAAAAACTTGAAAGCACAACTTTTTAAAGGCGGCACGCAAATTTTCCACCCATCAATCTGCATTTGCAGTTCCGGCACTTGGATGATGACTGGCCATTGGGTCATGCAATATAGTGTCACCGTGATCGAACAATATGGTCAGAATCTGGATCGCTTGCAAGTGGGTGATCGTGTGGGTGTGGTGCGCAAAGATGATGGTACCCTCCACTTTTGGGTAAATGGTGTGGACCAGGGACCAGCGGCCACTAATGTGCCCGAACGGGTCTATGGTGTCATCGATCTATACGGACAAGCGTCTCAGGCTAGCATAGTGGACACTTCCGAGTGCGGCAGTCCCGATACCGGCAATTCAACCATCTCGAATACAACATTATATAGTGAAGTGCCTCTACGTTTCCATAGAATTCATGGCGCCAATGCAGGCATTTCGAATAGCGGTCTGACGGCCTCACGTCCCAATTCATTGGCCGAATTCAATGATGCCATTGTGTATAGCAATCGTCCGTTGCGACAGCGTGAACTTTTCAAAGTGGAGCTGGATCGAGCAATATCGAGATTGGCGTGACAGGCACACGGCCCGAGGACATTCCGGTGGCACCCAATGCCACCGATCTGGAAGCAAATGACACCATTATTTTGTGCGGTCCCATGATCTTTGGTCGACTTGGACACATTGGGTCCCAGCACATGGGTAGGTGTAATTCCGTTTATTTCTTAGTCAATGGCATGGATTATGGACCCGCTTGGATCAGTGGACAGAGGCTTCGCGTTTTACGGGCTCGACGGTGGCGTTATCAATTTGCTTGGTCTTCTCGGAACATCCACTGTGTGTGGGATCACCGTTTGAGATTAAACTGACCTCAATTAATTCCATGTTTGCCGGTAAGTCGCCAAGAACAAAAAGGTTATCAACTTTCTTCAGAATTTAAAAATAATTCAAATTGTCAAATTTCGTGTGAATTTGTTTCGCTTGAGCGGCGGGCAGAGAACGAATTTTTTGATAAGCATCAAATAAATATAAGGTACATTTGCCTCTCGCATTGGCAGTCTTTAAACAAACCTTGGTGGATTAGTGCAAAGCAATTGAACAATGAAAATTCAATTCAAATTAATTTTGATATTAGGACTGATCCTGAGGACAATGTCCAACACCGACGTAAGTTCTGCACCTTAATCAATTTGAAATTAGAATTACACATTTAATTATCAAAATTCTTTTTAGTTCTGTCTCTCCACCGAAGTGGACGAAGAGTGCTTAGTCAACGCCTTTCAAAGATTTCGCCCAATGCTGGCAGATTTACAAAAACTACGGATTGAGAATGAAACCATGAAAAATAAAATGGGCCAACTTGAATCTGATCATCTGCGACAAGAGGGCATTATTTATCATCAAAGAACCAACCAAAAGGCGTATGAAGCGGACATTAAACAAAAATCGATTGAAATTCAAAATCTCAGGTCTAACATAACAGAAACTATCAAGAAAAACATGGCTCTAATTGCCGAGAAACACGAACTGATTGAAACCCATGCAACTGAAATTAAAGAAAAGGATAAACTGTTTGACACCTGTTCAACTGAAATTGGAAAGAAAGATAAACAGATTGATACCTATAAATCTGATATCGAAAAGAGAGAGAGTCTGATTGATGCCCAAAGATCTGAAACTGGAAAAAAGGACCAACAGATTGACACCTATATAGCTGAAATTGAAAAGAAAGATAAACAGATTAAAACCTATAAATCTGATATCGAAAAGAATGGCAATCTTACTGAAGCCCTTAGATCAGAAATTGGAAAGAAGGACCAACAGATTGACACCTGCTCAACTGAAATTGAAAAGAAAGATAAACAGATTGAAACCTATAAATCTGATATCGAAAAGAGAGACAGTCTGATTGATGCCCACAGATCTGAAACTGGAAAGAAGGACCAACAGATTGACACCTATATAGCTGAAATTGAAAAGAAAGATAAACAGATTAAAACCTATAAATCTGATATCGAAAAGAATGGCAATCTTACTGAAGCCCTTAGATCAGAAATTGGAAAGAAGGACCAACAGATTGACACCTGCTCAACTGAAATTGGAAAGAAAGATAAACAGATTGAAACCTATAAATCTGATATCGAAAAGAGAGAGAGTCTGATTGATGCCCAAAGATCTGAAACTGGAAAAAAGGACCAACAGATTGACACCTATATAGCTGAAATTGAAAAGAAAGATAAACAGATTAAAACTTATAAATCTGATATCGAAAAGAATGGCAATCTTACTGAAGCCCTTAGATCAGAAATTGGAAAGAAGGACCAACAGATTGACACCTGCTCAACTGAAATTGAAAAGAAAGATAAACAGATTGAAACCTATAAATCTGATATCGAAAAGAGAGACAGTCTGATTGATGCCCAAAGATCTGAAACTGGAAAGAAGGACCAACAGATTGACACCTATATAGCTGAAATTGAAAAGAAAGATAAGCAGATTGAAACCTATAAACCTGATATCGAAAAGAATGACAATCTGACTGAAGCCCTTAGATCAGAAATTGGAAAGAAGGACAAACTAATAGACACCTATAGAGCTGACATTGAAAAGAGAGACAAACAGATTGAAACCTATAGATCTGATATCGGAAAGAATGACAATCTGATTGAAGCCCAAAGATCAGAAATTGGAAAGAAGGACCAACAGATTGACACCTGTTCAACTGAAATTGAAAAGAATGATAAACAGATTGATACCTATAGATCTAAAATTGGAAAGAGAGATAAACAAATTAAAGCCATTAGATCAGAAATTGGAAAGAAGGACCAACAGATTGACAGCTATAAAACTAACATTGGAAAGAAAGATAAACAGATTGATACCTATAGATCTAATATCAAAAAGAAAGACAATGTGATTGAAGCCCTTAGATCAAAAATTGCAATGAAGGATAAACAGATTGAATCCTATAGATCTGATAACGATAGCGACGGCGATAGCGACAGCGATAGCGATAGCGACAGCGATAGCGACAGCGATAGCGACAGCGATAGCGACAGCGATAGCGACAGCGATAGCGACAGCGATAGCGACAGCGATAGCGACGGCGATCCCGAATATGTTATAGTATTCTGGTAGCTCTCTAAAGACAGCTAATTTATCTTGGCATATATTGTGAAAATTGACTTTAAAGCCTCTACAAAGCCTCTAAATAAAAAGCTAAACTGCATCTCTATTAATAATAATATTTCTAATATCGATGCTGAAATTAAATATATATTTGCTGTCAGAACAAAAAAAGGATGTGTGTTTTCTGGTGGTTAACAATATTTATATGAAAAGTACTTGAGCTTCCTGGATTATTACTTTTATTGAGCAGCATCCATAAATGGATAGTTATTCATTAAAGTGCCTAGTTTTTGTACAATATTGCTCTTTTTAGTATAAATCGCTTATACATTCAATTAAATTTAGAAGACCATGAAAGTGCCGAAACCACAAAGAAGTTCTTCGTTCAGTGGATCAAGCTAAAAATATTGCGTTGAAGAATGTTCTATTATTTCAGATGAAGGCGAAGTCTAATGAATTTTATAAATTTGCTAAGTAAACTAATTAAACAGCATTAAGTTTTGTAAGTAAAGTTGCATCTTCTATTCCAACCATAGTTCTATGACACAGATGCTAAGTGGGGGTTCGGTTGGGAAGGGTCAAGAGACAGGCTAATACACAAAATTATATTCGATTTCTCAAATTTCTACTAGAGATTCACATTAGAGATCTGCAAGAGTGCCTGTTTTCTTGACTATGAGTGCTTTCGCTATAACAGCATATGCTGTGTTTATGTACAGGTAATTTAAATTTAAGAACCAAACATTGGCTTTGGTTTGGTACGTAAACTTGAGCTCAACTTACGTAGCAATAAGATTTGACTTGAATTGGTTAATTAAAGTGACTGCATTACCTAAAAACGTAAACGAACCTCGTCTAGCACTCGTTTATGCTACTTTCTCTGGAAAAACGAGGAATTTATTTGTGATCAGCGCCCGAAAATACATTAGGTTGTTGCCATTTTTTGCAAACTTATATCTTCAATTGGAGCTTTCTAGCCCCGGTGTCGAAAATAAAAAGTTTATTGCTCTTCTAAAGGAATGTTTAAGTAAACTTAACCTTTTTTCTCATAACAAACCACAAAAAGTGGATAAGAGCGTTCCTCTCGACATATGCCGGTCTAAGCTGGAAACAATAGGCGGTCTACAAAACGAAATTAAAATGCGGCACACGACCTGCCAATCTCTCGCACCCACACGGAGCCCATCTCCAGCCATCACTCCTCCCCAATTCCTTGGCTCACTCTCTCGCCCACTTATGCAACTTAAACTAATCAACGTGATACCAAACTGCTCTCCCCCACCCCACCGACATCGGCCGAAAAGAAAAAACGCCCGAATGACAATGACAAACCAAAAACGAGCGCGTACTCAACGCAACTGTCAAAACTGACAAGCGGCTGTCAAACAATAGCAGGAAGCTGTTGATTATGGACAAGAAGGGTTCGAGGTTTTGTGGGATCATCACCCACCCAGCCAAGTTGCCAAATCATGGCTGCTGCTAAACCATTGTCTCGCCGCTTAACTAGTTGCAAAGTTAAGTAGTTTATTTCTGGGGCGGCGTTGCGTCGTCGTCGACTAATCCCACGCACAAAACGGGCAAATCTTATCTGGAGTCTGGGCTGCGGGGCAAATTCAATTTCAATCAGACACGTGGCAAGTGACAGCAAAAATCTTTAGCATAACAATGGAACCAAGGCGCAGACTACCTTTTGGATCAGCTTCTCATGCATATTAGATGAGTGCGAGTGAATTCGGGAAGAAAATGCTGTCATAACAGCGATAGCAATGCAGACGCCTCCTCCACAGGCCCATCGATGGAAATTGCAATTTTGGGAAATTTTTATCTTCTTATTTCACCGTTGTTTAAGTAAAAACAAAGCGAATTTAATGCGACTCACTTGCCAGCCAGTTGAGCGCGCCGACGTGGGTTGACCTGGGAATTCCCCTTTTTTCATCACATTTTCTGATTCTTTCTTAAATTTAGCAATCATCAGAAGTTATAGCTAAGTTTGAAAACTTATTTACAATTTGTACTCCCAAAATGACGACGAAAACTTGAATTTCTAAGCTTTTGTTGGCTTTTCACTTTTTGAATGCTTTTTTTTTCTTGCTTTCCAATATTTTTCTCCTTTTTTTTTGGCCAAATCCATTATGTCAATTGACAGTTGTGTGTAATATTTGCTGTCAGTTGCAGTCTTTGTTAAGTTTGCTTTTTACGTAGAGAGGAAGGAACGAGAGGAGTGGCTGTCCTTTGTATTGAAGGTGAATGGGCACAGGAGTAGGACAAGAGGAGCTGACAGATGTACTATGTAGGTAATATTTGTTTAAGATAACAAGAAAAGGTTCAAAATATAATAGAATGGTGAAATCACTGTATATGACTTTAAAGACGCCTGAAAGTATGCTGTGTTTAAGTGATTTTAAACTAGGAACGAGCAGAAGAGAGGTATCCGGTGAAGTATAATATAGGCAAATAAATCAAAAATTAATGCACGATCTGATACAAGAAGTCAGAGAAACGGATCCAAATATAGCTTCCATTAAAACGCTTAGGAAATCATTAAATTGTAAGTTTAATGTCTCTCGAAATGGGTCACATATTTAGAAGAAAGTGAAATAGCTAGTGAAATGGGAAACCTGGACTGTCAAAATTCAATTCTGATGGAACAGGACCTAAGACACGGGGACATCTGTAGGGTGGAGGCACCTAAATTCCCTTGTTTGTCAAGTCCTAAACAACTGAAAATACATTTTCTTTTATAAAAGTCGCCTGAAAGTATGCAATGTATTAGTTGAGACCAGGTAGTTTAGGTTAGGTTGTGAGGGGTGGGAGATCCCTCTTAACCGATATAGAAAGTAGAACACAAAGCAATCTGTATTTGAGATATACTGCTTAAATGTCTGTAAGTATAAGCTGATTTGCGAGACGTCCCCCACTGAGCGCTTCATTCATTCCTACAGTGGCATTGTCCAGTGTTCCAACGAGAATGGAGGCAGTAGATCTAGCTAGCTCTTTCAAAATGTAAGAGTAAATCAGGTGTAGTTAGATCTCCAGCGGTTCGTGTTCACTCTGTAATTCGTATTCCTATAGGTATCGGGTAGGAGCTGGGTGGTGCGACTTATTCTTAAGTGATGATGGCATCATGGCGCCATCTCATTCATAGATCTGCCATGTATGCAGCTTGCCATTTCTTTTCTTGACCACGAGTTCTCTGAGATAGTAATTAGCTATCCACAAGGAGCTACAACATTTGTTTGATGGATACTTCAATACTTGGGAAAACGAAAGGACAGTTCTAAACTAAGTTCTTGAAATTTCTGCATGCTGACCTTCCAATTTTGAGCCATGTTGAGCCTTGTTGAGCCATGTTGATGGCGTTTATGGGGGAGCGAGTTCCGATACAAACAACTTGGATTTACCAAAGACATAGAACAACGTAAAGGTCATACAAGTGAAAATCAAGGAAAGTGTACATTTTGCAATGTGGACCTCCGATAATACAATTGTGTGCTGTCTGTGATTAAAGAGAGAATTCGATTTCGCATAACATTTGCCCCTACCTCACAAAAAAAATAATTCTCCAACTTACCCAGTCTCTTGGATATCTCCGAATTATGCATTTTTGGATTATCCTGTGCTATTTTCCGTCGCTGTAGACGTGACCACACCATAAAAGCATTCATTGGACGTTTAATGTGCTCCTCATTCTGTCGCTTCGTTGTGTTCTGTATCATCAGGCTAAAGAAGACATCACTACAGAGAGTAAAGCAAAAGATTAGCTAAAGCAGAGCGCAGTGCCGGATTGATTGATGCACCCACCTGGCACTGCTGCCGCTGTTCATCAGGCTGCCCATATTCTGATGCAGATTACTAATGGGCGACGCCTGGGAATTGTGATGCAGATGAGCAGCTGCTGCGGCGGCCATTACGCTGCTCGATGCCGAACTGGACGAGGCGGAGGAGGTGGGATGATGTGCAGCCGCACTGTGGTGACTATTGGCTGTGCCGGACAAAAGCTGTGCGCCGCCGTTGCTGTGGGGCAGGTGGAGCGACTGGCTTTGGGGTTGGCTGTGAAGGGAGGAGGAGACTGTTGGTTGGCTGTGGTGCGAGTTGGATGTCTGATGGGCTTGTTGCTGTTGTTGTTGCTGCTGTTGCTGCTGCTGTTGTTGCTGCTGCTGCTGCGAGTGATGCTGATGCAATTGGGTGTGATGATGATGCAGAGACGCCGCCGAGTGCGGATGAAGAGCTAAGCCAGCTGAGCCGTTGGGTGAGCCGCCGCTGCTGTTGCTGTTGCACTGGTGATGATGATGACCCGACAGTGACAATTGCTGGCTGTGCAAGTGATGGACTGCTGAATGGCTATGGCTGGGATCGGAGTTGTGTTGCTGTTGTTGCTGTTGATGGTGCTGCTGCACGGCTGCGGCCAGTTGACCAAGATGGGACCCGCTGCTGGAGCTCACGGAGCTTAAATGTGACTGCAAAGGATGCGCTAGCGATAGGCCAGAGAGCGACAAATGTGTAGATAGACGTTCCATCATATTGTGGAAGGAAATGGTGGCTGGGATTGGGTGGCGTTGGCGCTGGTGGTGCTGGTCGAGGCGGAGTTGTTTTGTGGAAAATTAGTCGTCAAGCTGCAAGAAATTGAATTCAAATTTGAGTAATGTTTAATTAGAAACCCCTTCGCAATTGTTCAGGCTGCTTTATTCACAGCCCCCCGGGGCTTTTGTTAATCAATTAACTAATTGATTTGAGCTCTTAAAAAGTATGTCGTCTCCCACTCTCCCATAAACAAAACAAAAGGGACCTGCCCACAGCCACTTGCAAGCAGCACGGCACGGTCGCCACCTCAACTCCAGTTCAAACCGAACTCGAAACCTTTTCACTCCTCGAGCTCTTTTTGTCTGGGCCAAATGTCAACCCTTAAAAGGGGCGGCGGGCTGCACAACGACGTCGTCCATCCTGTTCATTATGCCACGAAGCACTTGAAAACCATTTCTTTCTTTTTCATGTTGTTTTTTTCTTTGCACCCAAGCTGCTGCTTGTTCTGGACACGATAGGCTTCAATTTTTGGGTTTTTCAATTCACATGTGCGCGCATTATAAGCGGGATTTATGTGGACCACTTGATGCCCATTCCCAACTGCCGGTTGGCTGGACTTAAATGTGTTAAATACACACTCACACAAAAAGGGTTCCCTGGTTGTTGCTTGGTCAAGATGCCAGCCGTTCGTCGAGCGTCCGGCTAAACGCTTTCAATTTGTTTAATGGTGCAGCGATGACTGCGATTCGGCTTACAGATTCGGATTCTGGAGTACAATTGAGTTTGGGCGTGCGGAAGACATATGCCAGGCCATATGAGCTCTTTAGCCAGCATAATGCCAAGCAAATATGTCAACTGCAGTGGATATTTGCATAGAACGGAGTTGGCTTAAAGTGGAACCATGAAATGTGGTCCATTTTGCTTGGTGTCCATTTCCGTATAATATATTTCCAAGCAATTTGATGATATATATTATATATTTGTAATGGCGGTAAAGGGTAATTGAAATCATACCGCAAAGCAAACTTCGTGAAGTTTTCTTAGTGGACTAGAGAAACAAATGTAGTGGCAAACTATGCAAACTTAAAATATAATTAATTTGTATTATATAGCGAGAACCTTTGCGGCGTATCCCAGAGATCTAAGATCTTACCAAAACGAGAGCGTAAGTTAAAGTCGGCCCTGCCCGACTTCGATATACCCGTTACTCAGGGGAATTAGTGTTTATTATCCTTCTTTATGTTAATATACATAGCATTAACATTGAGCATTTGAATATTTCAACATTCTGTAAGCAAACAGCAGACAGAAAGAAACATCTCCGACCCCATAAAACATATTTATTCTTGATCAGCATCAACAGCGGGGTCTATATGACCGTCTGCCTGTTCTTATGAACGTATAGATCTCAAAGATGGTAAGATGGGACAAAGACTTCTTATACTTGCAGGCAGGATCAAGTTTATTTTCAATTTTGACAACGCCCCCTCCCGCCACTGCAATTTGGAAAAAACTTCGTAGCTCACACAGCTTTAAGTTACTGCTACTGCTACTGCAGCATCAAAATTTATGCTGAGCGTATTATTTTGATGGTACAGAGCATGATACAACAATAAAGGTAAGGCGGCGTCAGGGTGATGCGTACTTTTGACAAAAGCTTACGCTGCAAGAGTACACGCAGCACTGAACGGGAAGGTACTTTGCAGAGAACTCACACTGACGCCGCCTTACCTTTATTGTTGTATCATGGTACAGAGTATGTAATAGTTGGGCTTGACCGACTTTCTTGTTTATCAACTTATGTTGTGAGCAGTGCTGCCATTTTAGCTGTTTAGCAGCTAGAACTAGCAGATTTGAAAGTGGAAGTGCTTATACATTTTCGAAAATGCTATCAGCCACAAGTCTGTCATTTTCTAAATTATGTTTAGCTGCTGTTAACGATTTCGTTACTTTTTAGTCGTAGTTTGAAATAATGTATAATAGGTCTCTCCAGAACAACACCTCAGTTCCGTTCACATAGCAATGATAAAGTAGGGCATAAAATCCAGCAGTTCCAGTTCAGGAGTAATTTTTTACTCAACTTCGACAATCAAGTAAAAACTAATATCAATATGTTTGGTACCACGGTTGATTTCAGTACTGAGCCCTCTTGAGTTTTTATACTCTGTACCGTAGGTACACAGAGTATTATAAGTTTTTGCAAAAGTATGTAACATCCAGAAGGAAGCATCTCCGACCCCATAAAGAATATGTATATATTCTTGATCAGCATCAACAGCCGAGTCGATATAGCCATGTCCGTCTGTCAGTCTGTCCATCTGTCTGTCCGTATGAACGCACAGATCTCAGAGATGGTAAAAGATAGAGGCTTGACATGTATGGGACATATGCTTCTTATGTCTGCAGGCAGATCAAGTTTATTTTCAATTTTGGCCACGCCCCCTACCGCCCCGCAATTTAGAAAAAACGTCATATCACCCACAGTTTTGAATATAGATGGCTTGTTTCTTCTGGACATATTTAGTTATTAGGATAACTTATCGATCCGCCAAAGAAATGAAGAAGATCGTATGAACGGTTTTCGAGTTATGATCAAAAAACAAATTTTCTTGGTACAGAGTATGTTATAGTCGGGCTTGACCGACTTTCTTTCTTGTTTTTTCAGAACTTCAGCCAGAATCACCTGGTGAAGGCTAGATGGCAGAACTATTTAATTCGACAGAAGACTCGAAGGTTATGGTTCTTATTTCATTGTTACATTATTGCCTTTTTTAAAATCAATTGAATTATGCTGTTTTTCACCGTTTTAAATGCCGATATATCCCGAGTTTCGCTTTGATTTTCAATACAAATTTTTAGTAGATAGTGCAGCAACCAATACAAGAACTAGAAAAATTCTTCATGTGAATAAGTAGCAAAATATTCAAGTTCCATTTTAATGAGCATTGACTTGTTTGGTCGAAGTCACAACCTTTTCTTCAGGACTAGGGAGGTAGGAAATGTTTGTTTAGACGTATTTGAATCCTTTTTGTGCGTCGAATCAGTTGTAGCTCCCAAAATCATCACAGCATAGAAGTGATTTCTTTTCAACTTCAGTATTTTTATACCCTTACCATTATTATAATTTTGCCAAGAAGTTTGCAACGCATAGAAATATTCATTTCCGACCCCATAAATTATATATGTTCTTGATCAGGGTGACGAGCTGAGTCGATTGAGCTTTGTCCGCCCGTCTGTCTGTCTGTTTCTACGCGAACTAGTCTCTCAGTTTTAAAGCTATCGAGCTGAAATTTTGCACAGAGTCTTCTTTTTGCTGCACTCTACTAATATGTCGGAGCCGACCGTATCGGATGATTTTAAATCATAGCTCCAATAGGAACAATCGGTCGGAAAAAAATAGTTTTAGTGAAAAAAACTTTTTTCTTTTCAATGGAAACGTCTCCAAACTTTGTAATAGTAGGTTTTCTATGTTTTTTTTATAACTCTACCAAGTATTGTTAAAATCAGACAACTATATGGTATACCTGCCATACAAACGATAGGTCTGAAAAACGGTCTTGGTTAGAAAAACTTTTTTGTTTTTAATGGTAGCATACTAAAATTTTGAATTTGTTTGTTTCACGTGCTTTCACATAATTTTACGAATTTTTGGTCAAATCGGATGACTATATCATATAGCTCCCATACAAACGATCGGTCGGAAAATGGAAAAAAGGGTATTTTTTGAAAATATTTAAGCGAGCACTTGCAAGGGTATAAAAACTTAGGCACAGACAAAGTTAGCTTAGCTTTCTCTTTCAATATAAGGAAATCGAAAAGCTAAAACCAAAATATCGAAGAAAATCAGCTTTTAACAAAAACATAGATATTATATTCTGCATCTCAAAATTTATTGTGGCTGGTTCATTAAATGATTTTAGGAGCTAACTTAACTGCGGTTTCGGTTCAGTAAAGTGGTTTACACATAATTTCCTATATATTTTATAAAGGACTTGTTCCGTTTCTGAATTATCGAATATATGGAAAATCGAATTTCTTGAAACAAAGCTCGCCATTAAAATCAGAGCCGTTATTCTTTGGGGTTTTCAGTTCGAATTAGCATCTTCGATCAGTTATCAGCTGGAATTAGCGGCTCGGTACGGTTTAGAACCGGCTAGCATTTCTAGAAAATACCTTAAAATGTTTGTAAAAACATTTCTTGAATTCAAGTTTCTAGCTTAAAGAAGGCACACAGAAAAAAATATGGGGAGATAAAGTCAATCCCAAAAAACATGATTTTATCTCGACATTCGGATTGAAATTTCAAGCAAAGGTCGTTCTAGAGCCGAGATATCCGAGATCAAGTCAATCCAATTCGTACTTGGAATGAGAAAATCAGGGATTGACCGACTTCTGACATCGTTTGGGATTGATTTAATCCCGGATGGCTTGATTTTTTTTTCTGTGCAGTTGGATTATTATTTACTTAAAAAGTGTCCCCTCTATGAACGGGATCAATAAATTGCAATAAAATGCAAATTGCTTAAAGATTAAGTTTTGAGATGTACTATATACCAAATATAGAACGGTTCACTGCTCTACAAAATACCCGCCTCCAATGGAAAAGAGGATAGTAGTCCGCCCACAGAGGTCATACTTAGATACAAATGTAATACCTGCAGAACCCTTTTAAAATATTTGAGAAATGAGTGCAGTTTTTTATTTCGAATTATACAAGCAGCCTCTAGCGCTAGTACCTCAAATATATTCGTAAAATGATCCTAATATTCTTAAGCAGGGCTTACCAATTTCAACTAGAAGTATGCCACATTTTCAACAGATTCCTTTCGCTGCAGGAATAACCATACTTTCATGACTTTAAAGCTGTACATTTTATGAGAACTGATGGGTCTTTCTCCATTTATCATTTAACTTGCAGCATGAACTGCCTCTGGTTTTCTGTATCTCTCTCTTCGCTGCGTCCATTTGCATTCTTTTGTGGCAATAACTTGTGTAGCCTACGCTACGCGACATCTGCACTGCTTCCGGGCATTATTCAGTTCACTTTTGGTGTTAAAGTAAAAATTGCCCAGGCATGCGTATTAAGCATGAAATTTATTTAAAAGCAACAAAAAGGGGTAGCTGGAGCAGAAGGAACAGGTGGAGCGGAGTGGAGCATATTTGTAATCCTTATGGAGTGCAAACAAATTTCTGTGTTGTCAAGTTATTCTTTATTTCTGGTATGTTTTTTGGGATGCATCTGTGCCGCTGCTGCTGCTGCTGCTGCTGCTGCAGTGCACCACAGGGCCACCATCGGGCGAGACGGTTGCACCACCAGCTGTGCGCAAATTGCAGTCAAGATATTTTTATTTGCTGTGAATATGAGGCAAGAGTTGTTGGAAGCAACCGTTAAGCACTTTTTGGTTTGGGAAAATTCTGGATCAAGAAGTAGCGTTAATAGAATAACACAGCACAGATATTTGCATTTTATTATGGAAATCTCTGTAGGAGTAAATTACCTCCAGGTAAGAAAACCGGGTGACCAGACAGTCAGTCGTCGTCTCAAAAGCTGCCTCTTCGTTTCGCCTCTTGTGGCTTCTCGTTCATTTGTTCATCCGTTTGTTGGTATGTCAAACAAGAATTATGATCGGCTTAGCCACATGCTGAGAGATCTCTTGAGTCTGCCAGACGGCCGAGACGACGACGACGACGACGCTCGAGCTACGAGAGATTCTCAATACAGGTAGAGCTTTAAGTGTCTCCACTTTGTGTTGAAATGTATCGTTCCGTTCCGTTCGGTTCGGCTTGGCCCCCCTCCATTCAAAAGTGTCTCTTGGCCGCACGCTGTGCCTGGATAGCCCTAAGCCGCTGGGCCCCCTAATGTTTGTAATTAAGAACTTTCACACTCGCAACAATCGGCCTCGTAAACGTATCCGTTTCTCTTGGTTTAGTGTCAAGTTCGGGCCAAGGGCAAATACTCAAACATACCAGAAACCAAACAGCTGAATATTAATTAGAATTCTTGCCAAAAAATTGTTTCCTTTAATAGTTGGCGAAAAATTTCATGTCTGTGAACATCTGTGGCTTTATTTGGCTTTTAATATCAAAAAATAATACCCATTGTTTGGGCTGTTTGTACAATTGTGTTTGATCTGCAATTGGAATCGCATGGCACGAGCACGTTTCATTTGGAGGGCCGCAAAGAAGAACTATGGATGTTTTGGGTGTTTTCTATTTTCTGGCAAAAGTTGCTTAATGAACATATTTTCTCTTCCCTATGATTATCCCATATTTGTATATTAAATTGATTTCTTACGAATGAATGCAACGATGATGATCAACATAAAAGATCGAAAGCAAAAGTAAACATCATACAATCATTGGGAAAGAAGAAACGATTCCGACAATGATTTAGCATAAACCCAAAAAAAAAAATGGAGGAGGGGAAAATAATTATCCAAATTTGTTGTTGTTGATTCTCGTAAATGTGTACATAGTTGTTGGTCTTTCAATGCCAAAACAGTTTGAGTTTTGCCCTTTAAAATTGTGAAAGGTTGTCATTATAAAAAGTTATTTTCTAAGATTTAACAGAGATTTCCATGTATCATTTCATAAAATGTAGTCGAAAGGGAGTGAATTTACCTTTCTTCCATTTTTTTGGCATTCGAGCCGTCTCATTAAGAAGACAGTACGAACATTTGGGAATCGATACAAATTCTTAAAGAGAATCAGGGCTTTAACCATCTTCTTTCCAACCGCCTAATAAAACACCCACAAGAGAATCCACTTAACGTCGTTGATTGGTGTTGCCAGACCATTTTTATCTTAACGTTGGCATATTTATTGTTCCCGTTAGATCAGAAATTGTTAAATTTTGCAATCAATTTCACCATGTCTTTGTCTACCATTAATCAGCTGATTGTCGCTCTGTTCTCACAAAGAAGCAGAAAAAAGAAACAGCTGTTAAATTGGTAAGTTAACAAAAACTGCATAAACAGGAACAAATTTGAATTTGCAATATGAACTAGAAAGAAAGTCGGTCAAGCCCGACCTTCCCTTTACCCAAGGTTGTCAAATGACAACTTTTTAAGTAAACGTTATGGTATAAAAGCTAAATTAGACACTGATTTTTGATATACATCACATATTACTGTTTCCGTCTATAAACTTTGCCAATATGACGGCAGCTGGCACACAGAAAAAAATGATTGGTTTTATCTCTACCTTCGGAATAAAGTTTAGATCAAGACAATCCTATTCGTACTTGGAATGTGAAAATACGAAATTGACCGACTTCTGACAACGTTTGACAGTGGCTTAATGCCGAATATCCCGTATATCTCAAATTTTTTACTTTATCTTCTAAAATTAATGCTTATATCTTTATTAACTTTCATCTGAACGTTAACTTACTTTGTACATGGATCTGAAGTTCTAGTTCAGTCAAACTCGATTTTAATAAAAGCTGTATCAACGAAAGTGTATGCATAGCTCAGCAGACGAATGTAGCGCATTCTTTTGCTCATAACTTGAATGTCGCTTATCCAATTTGTACCAATACTTCGTCGGATCGTTAAATAGTCCTGATTACATCTAAATCATGAAATATAGACATCCTGGATCTTTGGTTCCAACAAAATACATTCGAAAGTACAACATTCTGTGGACAGCCTTAAACATTAGTTTGTAGTAGAATCATCAAAGACTCTACAAATGGTAGATACCGCACCTCATCTTTTCTTATTTTTCGCTCTGAAGCTTAATTAACTTCCACATATGCACAAACAATATCCGAGATTTCGATGGCGTTGTTTCCTAAATGCTTAATTCATAGACTGGGGACTCTGTGTTCGACTCCTGGTGCTGCTGAACAGCCATTTTTTTCTCTTTTACGATTGTGTGAAGAAAGAGGTTTTGCTTGACTTTGTTGTTGACGGCGCTCAGGTTTTTGTACCCTTCGTGCGTGTGACTGTTATAATAATACGCTGAACCTAAGCTGGAAACTTATCCGAACCAATAAGGAATATATAGACTTGATTAACGTTAACAGCCGAGTGGGTATGGTCCAGATACAATGTCTTTCAGATTTCGTGATATTGTTAATGAACTTAGGCCTGAGATCCATTTATGCTGAACAGCACTTTTAGATCCGATCAAATACACCGGAGGTATACACGGAACAATTTGTCTTAGTGAAGCTGAGGGTAGAGTATAGTCAGCTAGGGCGTGCGTAGATTCTTTTATCACTGTCTAGTACCCGGTCTGATTAAAATTGTCATAGACGCGGTCGCTTTGTGACCATAAATGAAACCCATGTCGGGAGAAACTGGTTCACTAGCTGCGACGCTTGTTCAAGAGTCATTTTTAGTCCGTTCTTCTGATCACTTTCGACTCATTTTGAGTCATTTAAGATCTATTTTCATAAATCACATTTGGAGCATATGCATGAGTCATTTTCGTATCTTCTTTTAATCGCACGCCAGTAATTTCTTATCAATTATCGAGAGGGCTCAAACAAATATAATGTTTACATTAATGTTACAGCTCTTTTTGTTAACACATGGGTAGGCCACTAAACTTTTTATCCACTGAGTAATGGAGGCCTAGCTGTATGTTCTGACCAGGGTTAATTTTAAATAACATTACTTTGTTGAGGTTTCATTTATACGAATGTTTGGAGAGTTTCACACAGTTTCTGAACCACCGGTTCGTTTCATTACATGGACTTTGGAGCTAACTGATCCGCGCTTTCGGTTCGGTTCAGTGGATGACACTTCTTTCGCACACTTTGGAAAATGAATTCGTAATAACCATTGGAATATCTTCAAAATCCTTCAAAGAATCTCCAAAATTTATTATATTATATTTGCAAGATTTTAGTATTCCTTCGAAACCAAAAATGTCGGTTAGAAAAGAAGAACCGAACCGAACCTTTTGTCTAAGTGGTTTTTGGTTTGGTTTAGTATTTCCAAAAGGATGGACTAAGCAATTCGGTTCGGCTCAGAACCAGAAGATATTCAGTGCTATTATGATATTAATAAGATGAGGTATTTGACATGCATGCGCAATCAATATATAATTAATAAATATAAACGGTTTAAGGTATCCAAAGCACTCGAGTAGAAGTTCGGTTCAGTGGTTAACAGAGGTCTTAAACCTTTAGTTTGGGTTTGGCTTTAGTTCTGGAGTTAAACATATAGGGGTTTTGTTGTGTTTTAGTGTGTTACACATTAAATAGTCAAATATTTGCTCGTTGAGTCAAATGGGTTAACTAAGTTCGTGCAAAAGTATGTAACAAGCAATATGCAGCATCTCCCACCCCTTAAAGTATAAATATACTTGATCAGCATGTTTAGACGAGTTGATTTAGCCCAGTCCGTCCGTCCGATTGTTAGAACACCTAGAACTAAGAGTCTGGTATAGGTAGAGCAACGAATGTAATGTGTAGTCTTCAAGAGTCTGCACGCAGATCAGGTTCGTTTCAAATTTTGCCCACGCCTCTCCCGTCCACACAATGAAAAAAGTAGAGTAACTTCCACAATATTTAAAATATCGTTCTTAAGTTTGATCCTCATATTTATATATGCAATCTCCGAAATTTTCATAAACATAATTTTCAGATCGGGCAATAAATTGCAAAATTATATTTTTATGTTTTAATAAAAAGTCGCTGCATACTTTTTGGCTTTTCCATATATGGAGTTAGCAAGCGCTGTCTGCTGTCCGAGTGTGGTGTAGCGGGTAGTGTGCTTGCTGCTGTGCAAGAGGCCGTGGCTTCGATCCTGCCTTGGGACAACTAATGAAACAGTATTTGCTATATAAAATATCCCGTCTCCTTCGCCAGCTAATGGCGTGAAGTTACTAGCCAGGAAAAAGCATCTCCAGCTTAGTCGTTTGGACTCTGATTCGGTTCTTGTGCGAAAATTAGTAGCACATCAGCCGAGAGATTGAGAGAAGCTCAGCTAGGGCCTGTGTGGCTGTAAAGTCAAGTATGCGCTGTTTGCTAACATTATTGTAAAATGTTAACATTAATGTTAACGCTCTTTTTATTAACATATGGGAACTAAACTAAACTTTTTATCCACTGAGTAATGGTTGCTTTTGAAGTGGAGCAGGGTAGAATTTAACTTACGCTTCCGTTCAAATTGAATTCCTAGTAATAGATTTGAAAGTTAACACGATGAAGTTTTCTCAGTTTAAAATCTTTCTATTAGCAGACTTGGAAGTATTGCCATGAATGTCACGACTACTAAAACAGCTTCTTGAAGTTGTCTTTAGTGGTGTAAATCTCACTCAATTTGTATATATGTACTAATTTCTTGCAATATTCCAGGTACAAAGGCATTCCATTTTACAGAATGTCGGATTGAAAATGAATCTATGGCGTATAAGGACCTATGAGAAGTGTTGGAAAAAGCGTTGGAATAACTCATCCCAAGCTGTTTCGATTTTGCAGCATCACTAAATAACTCCTCTGCTGGAATAACTCCTAAGACAACACTGGCATACGGTAAGCAGTATTTTCTGACGTTTTAGAACCAAGTCTTAAAACTCTTTTTTTGTGAATAAAATGAGTAAGGTTGGAGGGTTCCATAGTGGGTCCCCCATACGATATATTTTTCGAACTCACCTTGAAAAGTGCTGCATTTCCTTTGTATTTGTGTTTATCCCGCAATTGGAAATTGAAATGTATTTTAGTTAATCATTAAACTAAATAGATTCTGTTGCCTTAAATTCGACTATTTTCTGCCATAGAATGTTGAACTTGTATTGTTTGGTAATATTTTCCCATGTGATATTTATGTGCGACTTTTACGACTTTGAGCTGGGCGTGTAGCTGTATCTGTATCTGTATCAGTGTTTGTCTTACATATTACATATTAGATATCACTAGTTTATGTTTATTTATTTGTTTATGCCTGTTGATGGTGTTGTTGTGGGGATTTGTTTGACTTTTTGTTTAACAGGCATTTGGGAATAAGTAGCTTAAGGTTTTGAATTTCACGACCTTTTTTCTCTGCTTTAAGGCATTATTTATGTTTGTTTTGATGAGCACACACACACACACACTCGCTCGCACACACTGGCACCAACACTCATAAAACTTGATATTATTGTAATTAGAATTTTGATTATTATTTCGGTTGATTTTCGATTAACCAAAACCGTCGCTTCAGTGTTTTTTTGTTTGGTTGGTCTTGTTGACTTGTCTTGGTCTTGTTAGCTGCTGTTTTGGCTGCATCTAAGCGCTTTGCTGGCTATTCAACGGATACGTTCCGACGCGTAACTAAAAAACTTGGCGCGCGCTCTCGCTAACAACACAAAACACGAGCCAAAAACACGAGTCAGACGCCGAATCGGAGTCAGAGTCACAGAGACAGGTTCGCAGGTTCCAGGGACTTTGTCACTTTGGGGGGTCGCACGACAGCTTGCAGCTCACACACACACACACACGCACACATCCAAGCTCTCCCACTGTGTTGGCCTCGCTCGAAAGCTTGATTTGGCTCTCTTGATAAGCCAAAACTTAGCTGTTTGTGGGTTTCTTTGCCAAGTTAAAGCTTTTTTTTCATTGGTGAACACAAAAAATGATACAATTTCCCAAAAGTTATTCAAAAACACCATTGATAGAGAGCCCAAAGAGAGCATAACACGGCGAGAGAGAGAGAGAGCCAAGTTTCCAGGTGACACTTTGGCTAAGAAAAAAAAAACATATTCAAGAAATGCATGGCCCAAGAGCGACAGAGTAGGCCAACCTTTTAACGGAAAGAGAGAGCCAGTGACACACACGAGCAGGTGTTGCATTGATGTGTGAGTGAGATGACCAGAATGCTGCCCAGCACTATGGCCTACCCATTCGTTCAATGTCTATTGCCGCTTTGGGTTTTAGTGGGCGTTTCCAATTGGAATTGCTTACCGCTCTTCTGGTTGGGGGAAGGTTTCTATTACATGTTGCTGCTGTGGCTGTGGTGGGAAGCGGCGTGGAGTGGGGGGCTATCCTACCATTGGGGAGTTTTTTGTTTATTTACCGCATTTTGCTTAGAAACGCTGCTGCTCTCTTCAAAAACTATCGAAAGCAAAATCAACTAATCTTAATGGACATTTTGCTAAACTGAACTGAACTCCACTGAGCCGAACTGATGCTGACATGTTTGGAGCAGCCATTGCCTGCTGCTGCTGCTTCTGCTTCTTGGTGTCGTGTATAGGGCTAATCCTGTGCACTTTAAAGTGGCCCAGGACACCTATGCATGTTTGTGTGTGTGTGTGTGTGTAGTGCACTCGCAGGATATGGCTGACGCGGTGATAAAAATAATAATAAGCTAGCGTATTTTTGAGTTCCAAAGGCTGTTTAGGTACTATAGCTATTGTGTTTCCTTATCAGCAATATTCAACCTTAAGCTCTGCTGAAATTTCAAACCCATCAATAAGTCTACGGTTCGATTTGTAGGCTGGTTTCAAGGCAAGTCGAACTTTAAGTTTAAGACCCCCCATTTTTCTTGAATTTAATCGAATCCAATGAACATTCTAGGGTTTTTTTTGTTGAAAAGATAGCGTTCAGTTTGGCAAGCTATTTGATACTTCACTTCTATAATCGAATGGTCTATACATTTCCACGGATTCCAAAAAAATCTGGTCTTTAAGGCTGTTTCTTATCGCAATTTCGCAATGTGACTAATGACTTATTATTATTCTCTAATTTGTGCTTGGGAAATAAAGGTGAAAACTCCTCCTTACTTATAGTGCACAAAATACTAAAAAAAAATACTCAAGTTAAGAACTGAAATATCTGAACTACAAGTTCAGAACATTCGAACACAAAAACAGTTGGGTTCTGTGGGTCCTGGTTAAGGTGATCCAAAACGGCGGTTCGGTTAGCATGAAAAGGCCATTCTTTTCTGCCGATCGCTTGCATTCCTATGTGAATCCAGTTTTCTACTAATACCTACCTAAGCTACCTAAACTCTCCAAATGCTTGCTAAATGTAATATCATGACTTTTCGCTGAACTAAACCGTAAAACTAATGGTACACCAATAAATGGGGGGAACCGTTATATCGTATAAACACAGCTTTTGATTTGGATAGATTACTTAAACCTAATTTTAGCTGTGTGAGACACATTTCTGTTATTTGTAACAGGGCTAAAATAGATTTTGGATTTATCAATCCCTGCACCATCAAACAACTTTAGTTCATAGGAGGCCTCAAAGATTTGCTCGAAAGTCCCTAAATGCTAAATATGCAGTGTGGACCTCCCGTTTTACATAGGTGTGCTGTCTGTGTGCAAAGTTTGTTCGGCAGACTTCACATATACACAGCACACTCATGTAAAATCGAAGGTCTACATTAAAATTTCCTCTTGCCATTAATTTGTTTGGCCGTTACTTATTTTATATTTTTGTGGACGTTGGTCAGTTAAACACGAGCCCCTCGAGTGCCTTGAAAAACTGCTTTTCTCCTACACATATTATAAAGACTCACAAAAGTCACATTCGAAATGTAAAGAGAGTCAGTACATTCTGAGAAGCACAAAAATATACGAAGAGTAGACCATAAGAGTTCTCATATGAGCCAACTCACAGTAAAAGAAGTATTTTAGTCACATTAAACATGTTTATTAACTAACTTATAGTCCTGAAATAAAATTATATGAAATTAAAGGTATTTTTAGGCTTATCATATTAGAACTCAGTCAAGTAAATAAACAGCTTCAACATATGGTTCGATTTTTGTGTCAAAATCATTAGAGCTCTCAAGAAAAGCTTACTCGATTTTTCTATTTTTTACTGTCTGCTTAACAAAAAGGACAGGTACAAATTACACAGACTTGCTAAAGTAGCCCGAATTTGAGCAAAGAGCTAACATCTCTTTCAGAGATAACTAAGAGATCGTTCAGGAAAGGACTACCCAAAACAGCGAGTCTTCTCTTTTCTTTATCTGAATTGCAGCATTGTGCCTGATGCCAAGCCTTGCGGCATGTCTTTCTATTAGGTAGTGTTCAGTCAAGGAGTACTAGTAGGAAAATGTTCTTTCTTTCTTGACGGAGTTGGACATGACATGGACCTATGGACCTAGCAATCTTTCACACTTCTAAACTTGAACCATTGTGGTTGTCCTGAATTCCCTAGAAACTTTGGTACAATTGAATTTCACTATTCAAGCGAAATGATACAGAAATAATTGAGATCGGGGAGTGTTTGCTTTCTTTTCATTGCTTGAATTGCTCTACTATTCACTTTAAAGTTAAGTTTTCTTTAGGAGTACTTCCACACTTGATTAACCGATTTCAAAAATCAGCAAATCTTTAAAAACAGGTTCCAATGATGATCAGTCTAGTTATTTGGTAGCCCTTTACAAATCGTTCGCTGTATTTTCTATAGCCCACTTTTGGTATCACAATCCTCGTTATTTCTTCATTTGCTTATCTAAAGGATCAAACCCTTGTTCGATGCTTTTTCTCAACTTTCTCAAAAAATATCTTCCTTCCCTTAACGTTCGATTCCTTCTGTTCGATTGAAAACCTTTGTGGTAAAATCCAGTGTGTGTGTGTGTGCTCAGTTGATGTTGTTTATCTTGTATCTGCATTGTATCAAACAATGTCATAACTGCTTTTGGTTTTGTCAGTTTCAGTTTAGGTTTTGGTTATCAATTTGCTGCAAATCTCACATTGTTTACCTCCTCTGTCCGAGGACATATGTAGCTCTTCACATGTCTGTATTGGCATCGAAATTTGCAAGGATTAAATGCACTCAGGCAGCGCGATGGCAATCTCATTTTGTGTTCGGAGTGACAATTGTTAATCTGTCGATAGATCCTGGGCTGATGTTTCGATCGTTTGAGCAATTTCTCAAACTGTTTGCATTGTGGCCTATGAAATTGAAGCCGATGTTTATCTAAGGGGCGCGGGAATAGAGCTTCTCCCAAGTGGTCTCCAAGACGTACAACAAGGGCAACACACAAATGCGCAAAAGAACGAATGATTTTCCTTTTTGATTAACATTAATGAGCAACCAAAAAAAGTGCAAAATTTACATGGCAACAGCGCCAGTTTCTCGTCTCCCCTGCTTTTTCTTCTTCTCTTTTTTTTTGGCCATTGTTGTTGGAGGTCTTTAGAAAATTTTCCATTGAAATGAGTTGGCAAGAATGTGTGGAAGCACCTTCCCATCTCCACACTTCGCACTCCCACCACACCACCGCCACTTCTCCTGTGGAAACGGCAACAATAACGATTTAGGCATTAGAGCCCCATTGAATTTTCTGTTGATTTGCGGCGTTTGCATATGCTTAAAGCTGGCTGGTTATTTGTGTTCAACATATTCATTATACATATTTTAGTTGCATCTCGGAGGCACTCACTCCGAGGCAGGCCCTGAGATTGCATTGTCAGCGCTTTTTTGTCTAACTACTCATTAACATTTATTTGCAAGTGCAGAGAATGCGAATGCAATGGCAAAAGCAACTGCCATGATAAATATGACAAACAGACAATGCGCCGAGAGACAAACGGACAACGGAACAAAACAGAACAGAGCTAAGCAGAGAACAGAAAACGAGACAAAACAAAATGCATTGCGAAAAACAAGTAAAGAATGGTTCCAAAAGGGGGGAAGTGCACTTTCGAGTTGGAAAATGTGGACTATGGGGATACTCTTTGGGAATTAGATTCGTGGTCAGTGCTGTTTCTGTGGAAACTGTGGTTTAGTTCCCTGCCTAGCTGAACCGCGGTTTCGGTTCGGTTCAGTGGTTCCACTCATAGTTAATTATAAATTGTATGGATTCCAGTCGTTTTTTGTGTTAGGATTTCTTAAGCGAATTCTCAGAAATCAACTACATGAAAACAGATATTTAGGAGCTGATTATTCACTGCGGGAATAGTGCAGTATTCGTTCGGATTGTCTTAGTTAGATTATTGATCCTTAGAGGTTTTGGAGGGGGAAAAGTATATCAATAAGAGACTTCTACGTAAGGTAAGCAGTCTCGTGATATGTATATAAGGATGTCGGTGAGAACTTGCAGGAGAAGTTGTCCTTATATGATCCTAAGTATATATTCTGTTGATGGGCGTTCCTTCGCAGTTCACACTTTTTAGCGAAAGCATTATAGTTTCCACATTTTTCCAGTCCGGCAAACATTTATCGTCTTAAAACTCCGTTGTGCTTTGTGGTTTTCGGTTTGGTTCAACATTTTAGAAAAGCTGCCGGTTCGGCTTGTTTGGCTTATCAGCTGGAAAAATCGGTTCGGCTTCGGTTCAGAGCCGGCTTGAATCCCTCTCTATTAGGCAATTTTTATACTTTGTACCAAACATGCACAGAGTTTGTGACAAAGTGGGTAAAAGCCAGAAGTAAGCATCACCAAAATGTATTTTTTCCACAATTTTATAGATGAAAGGTTCGAACCTTCTGCACATTTTTAGTAATCAAATAAAGATTGGACGAGCCATAGTCAAGTTATGAGCAAAAGAATGTTCGCAGTAGCTGCTCTGCTTTCTGCTGTTACTTCAGCATCGAAATTGATACTGAGCATACGCATTAGTTGGTATTAGTTCTTGAAAGACTTTCTTAATTGTTTCATCATTTATTTTGAACTGTTTCTGCTGTAGTATTATTATAAATTACACCTTAAAACAAATTTATGCTTCTATAGACCGAAGCTGAATGATGAAAAAGAAATTGAATTTGTAAAAATAAAGGACATTTGAAAAGAAGAAATCAATTTCTCAATCAAAAAAACGAGAGCGTAAGTTAAAGTCGGCCCTGCCCGACTTCGAAATACCCGTTACTCAAGGCAATTAGTGTTTAATAACCTTATGCGGCTCAGATAAGTATGCAACGTTTTTTAACTCTGCCATTTATTATCCGATCTTTATGAAAATGGCTATATCGATTCGGCTGTTGATGCTGATGAAGAATATATATACTTTATGATATCGGATTTGCTTCTTTCTGCCTTTTACATACATTTGCACGACTTTAGTATACCCTTCTTACTCCACGAGTAACGGGTATAAATAGTAAAACAGCTTGTTTTTTCCAATGATAGAAATTCGGGCCTTAGCCACGTCAATTCTGCGTCCACTTAACCCTGCCACTATTAAATCGGTTCACTAAAACTAGTGAAAGCTGTGAACCATTTGCAAAAAACGTATTTTCGCAAAGTTTTAAGTATTTTGCGAATGCCTTCTTATCCGCATCAAATTATTCGAGATTTATGCACTTCAAAGTATGCAAACTTTATTTCTTTAAGTTATTCTGTATTAAAATGAAGGCATGGCAAGTCTGACATAGATATTCGAGACTGCATATTCACTCAGATTGTTACGTATTCAACAAAATGTTTAGTTAAGTTAAAAATAAAATCTATATTTGACCAAAAATATGATATTTATTTAACATATTATACTTTAAAGGGCATTAAGCATGAGCTATTGCTCCGAAAGTATTCCAAATTTTGGAAAATCCTTTTTGGGATAAAATATTTCAATATTTGCCAATCCGTAGGTAATTTTCTCTCCTGAAAACATAAAACAACCAAAATTTATAATACTAGAACAGAAAATACTAATAGAAAATTGGCAAATATTCGTTTTGTCATTTATTTTCAGTACTAATTGCTGGTCGCCCTAGCTAATGCAACCATTTGTGGCCCCTTCTTCGGTTGGCAAGTGTATGTATGTACACGAGCATAATTGTACAATGGCTGACTAACAGAGGAAAAGAGACAGCCAGCGCACTGAGAAAGAGACATTGGCAAAGACAATGGGGACACAGAGCCCATGCACATAGACAGTGCAGAGAACCAAGAGTCCGGGACCAAATAAATGGAACAGTTGCGATCCGTCCATTCCCTCAATCCGCCTGTTTTGTCAGTCACTCAGTCGAGTCAGGTTGAAAAACGTGCACCATTGTCAGCAACTGGCAATTGTTGCCTGACAATTGGCAAAAAGATAGCTGGTCTGTTTCCCCTTCTCTCTTATGCCGCTTAGGTCATTAGAGCCAAATTAAATTAGAGTGTTAGTACCTGGCATTTTTCTTTTTTCTTAATTCTTTGTTGGCATTTGTCATTAGTTTGTTGTTAATTAAAATGAAACTCAAGTGCCAGACGACAAATTCAACAAAAATGAAAATCAAATGCGCTAAAAACCGCCCTGAAACAAAGGAAACACCTGCGTAGCCTGTACACATACACACCAGCACACACACACACACACACACACACACACACATAAAACAATGGCGACAAATGGGACTGGAGTTCGCGGGGGAGTGGTCGTTGTCGTGGCAACACCACCACGAACACCAAAAGGAAATTAACGCAGCCACAAAACGGAGTCATGAATATGCAGAAAGGGAAGTGGATGGTGGGAGGGCAATGCAAACGACCGTCAACTTGAAGGACTCGGAGCAGGCACATTTGCCTGGCTTGTAAAAGCTACTAAAGTAAGGCTATCAAAAATTCAAATGCACCAGCAGTCCCTTAAACAGACTGTGTTTTTTAGGAAGGTCCACGAAGCTTTCTGCCGAATGTGTGCCACGTTTACTCACATCCGACCAGAAATGTTTTTGAGTTAGTCATTTATGTACCCGTTTAGTATCTGTGGACGAAACTTGGATCTACTGTGGCACTCTTAAGCAAGGAAGAGTCAAGAACATTATGAATAAAGCATAAAGAAGACTTAGGGCCGTTTTGTAATCTGCTATATAGAGCTATTTGTCACATAAACCTACAAATAGCAGAGCAAAATCCAAGCCCATCCCCCACATAGCAGCTATTTAGAAGATGAGAAATCGGCCCTTAGTTGAGATTGCAATCTATTAGTCGCTATAAACGTAATTGGTTGATTTGTCTCACTTTGAAGACAGGAAATTACATATGTTGGACGCCTGCTTGTGCGTCTAGGCGCCTCAAAGCGAAGCAAATTTCTTATGTGTCTAAGTGACATCAGTTGCAGAACCATAGCTTTCTGTGAAAAGTAAAGTATATATATTCTTCATCGTCCGTCTGTCCGTCCGTCCGTCCGTCTGTATGAACACCCAGATATCAGAGACTAAAAGAGCTAGAGCAACCAAATTTTAGATGTAAGCTAGTATTGTCTGCAGGCAGATCAAGTTTGTTTCAAATTTTGGCCACGCCCCCTCCCGCCCCCTCCCGCCCCCTCCCGCCCCCGCAATAAAAAATGTTGAATATCTCCTACAATTTGTAAGCTTATCGAGCTCAGATTTTTTTTTACAATCTCACAAATTGCCATAAAGATTGGATAATAAATGGCAGAGTTAAAAAAAAACGTTGCATTCTTATCTGAGCCGCATGAGGTTATTAAACACTAATTGCCTTGATTAACGGGTATTTCTAAGTCGGGCAGGGCCGAATTCAACTTACGCTCTCGTTTTCAACAAGACAGGTTTGAACAAATTTTCTGTATCTGGGCAAATTTAGACTTCTGGTGAAGAATGTAATTTTAAAGCTTTGGAAATACCCCGGATCATTTGCCCAGGCTGATCAATTTGATAGTTATAGGATTAGAAGCCCTTAATCGAAGCTGGCATCCCGATCTCCCTCTCTGGCTGTCAAAAGTTACACAAAGACGTAGATTTAGTACTGAAGGTTCACCAGGAAGTGTGTCACGTTATAACCGATGTATTCTACTTTACTTCAATGCCTGGTTAGTCAACCTGATCTGCTGATTAGGCGGTTTTGGCTGCTCTCATACTGTTTTTGGCGTAACCAGAGCCACATACTTAGCCGCAGCTCTTGCTCCAGGAAAATTTTATAAAGTGCAGGGAGCGGCGTTAGGATTCTCAACTGATCTGGAAGATGCTAAATATCTAAATCGATTTAGGTTGACATTATCAACATTTGAAATGATTCTTGCTATTACAAGAGAGCAACTGCTATTCAGTTTATTGCAGGTTTCTCCTGTTTCGACCCGCAACCGAAACGCTAATTCCAGCTGATGAACCCATCTGCAAACCGAACCGGCTTCGTTTCAGAATTGCTGAACCGAACCGGAGTCCACAAATAAAAACGGTTCGGTTCAGTTCTTTGACGAATTTTAAGGCTGGAATCGCTTTCCTCTAGCCAATGATACTTATTAATTTGGGAATTTGTATCATTTGCCTAAGATAATTTGTAAAAGCCTTTTTTTTCGAGTCTCTACATCCTTGGCAAAGCCGGATCGATATAACATTTAAGGATGATTCGCGAACATGTACAACATTAAATCCTGTAAGGCTTCTGCGATTGCCCGCCGATCTCTTAGTACACCTGTCATCCATCTGTACTTTTTCCTCTGATGGACAATATTTTAAATTTTCTACAGTATTTTTCACCATAATTCAATCTTAGACAGGAGAGTTTTTTTTCATATAAAATGATTATTAGGATGTGTAAGATGCATGTACGTACTCTTTTGTAGCCCACATTCTCTAGTTTTCGGAGGGCATTCCTCTAGAAACTTATAGTCGTATCCTGGAACCTAACACAATAAGATTTTGGACATTGTTCTAAGTATTTTAAAGATATTCAAATGGATTTTAGGAATTAAATTTCCAAAGTGTTCCCCCCCCCCCCCCCCCCCCCCCTCTTTTTCTTTGTGAGTCACTAAACCGAACTTGATTCCTCGGTTCAGTTGGCTCCAAAATCCATGAGAGCAAGCTTTAGTGGCGGTTCACAAGCTGTGTGAACCATTGAACCGAACCAGTACTTATTGTGACTTTGCCTTAAAGTGAATAGCATTGCGAACAGAAATCATGCATTGTTACCAAAAAGCATTTTAATGGAGGCGCTACGTTCCTATGAGCACACTTCATGGCGTTCTCTTAGTAGGCCAGAGACGCAGGTGAGATTCTCATCCTTTCCTTTATAAAACGTATTCACCTTGCCTTGAATATTCCGCCTACTAAGAAAATTTCACGAAGTCTTGTCTTGTCTTAAAGTAAAATACATTCTAAGCATACCCTTTCTGTGGAATAGAGTATATTTCAGTATACACACACACCCACACAAAAATTTTACCTGAACATATTCCCCGTCAGTGTTGTGTCCGGCAAAGTAATTCTTCGAATTTAATCAGGAATATGAAAACGAATCTAAAGGATAAAAATCTTCCCTGATGAAACAACCTACTTACACAAACCATAATCACCCACAGACAGCCTGTCTCGTGCTGACCAATTGATTAGTGGGGCTACCTTTTTTTTATCTCTTGTGAAATATTCACATTTATTTTTTAACGTCCAGTGGGAAAAAGGTGCCAACTCATGTTCACATGGCCAGAACTTACTAAACAGTTGGTCAGTGTCCCAGACATATGATAAATGCAATTTAAATGGCTTTGGCCTAATGGACAGCAGCCAAAAGCGTCAGTCGAAAGATCGATTTAAATGGACATGATTACGCGGCAAGAAAGGACCCAACGAGATGGGCAAATGAGTTCAAACCGTGATGAGCCTGGGAAACTGTGCAGGAAAGTGAAGGAGTTGCGATTTCAGTTAATTGACAATTTCCACTTGACCTTGCATTATGGAACATAACCAAACGGCGGCTGCACTTTTGTTAGAAACTCCACCGCTCTATCCCTCTCCCTCTATGTGGCAAGATACACGCATTATCCTGGCGGCCATTCGTGACGCTCGCCTGCTGTCCCGCTGTGTCTTTGTTTCTGGAGCCCCTGGTCAGAGCCACTGCCAGAGACAATGACATGGACAAAAAACACCTACGTGCGCTCAGGTTTTGAATGGCAGGACGCGGGCGGCTGCCGCTCTGCGTTGCCAAGACAATGGACAAGCAGCAAATTGAAAATTCATTCATGTGAAACGACGGCAGGGGCAGCAGACAGCCAGACAGAGATGCAAGGTGGCAGGTTGACCAGTCCCTCGAATGAGGGACTCAGACTGGCATTAAAACACCTTAAAGCGGATTATAGGAATTTTGACACTTTTTCGGCGTATCCTTAGCCGAAAAGGGACGACAACAGTAGCCCAAGACACTGCCGCTGCACGTTGCGCCTATTGAGAGATTCGTTAGGCCTCGGGTCCAGGCGATGCGTCGCCAGGCTGTCTGGGTCTGCGTCTGCATCCTCCTGTCCTCAATGAATTGTCGCCGTCTTTACTCTTTGGCTACCGCCCTTTTGTCTGGCGATTGAATCAATGAAAAATGCACAACACAAAAGTCAATTACATGCGTTCTTTCCACTTAGAATGGCATCCGAGTGTGTCTAGGCATTATGTTATTTTTGTATCTTGTTGCGCTTTTCATCAGATTCTTTGAATTTTCTATTCAGTGTGTGTGTCTTTTTAGCTCTCTCGCTGTCTATTTTTCTTTGAGTTGAAGGGTTTCTTGGTTTATAAATAATATGATTTGGCTGTCTTCCTTTCTGATTTGGTTTCAAGAGGCGTTAACAGGTCGGTTCAGCTTAATTTATTGTAATATTTTGCAGGAAATTTTTTTTCAAAGGGATTTAATGATGGTCTCCTTTCTAGGTTTGATGAGTTTTGAATCAGCTTCTTTATAAATTATGTCAATCTTATCATTCTCCTTTAGTAAATGGTGGATACTGTGAATTTGTTTGTAAAAATCCATCCAAAAAACGCAAAAAATGAACGGTTCGGTTAGGTTTAGCTCACTTGGAACGGACATGGTTAATGGTAATGGTCAAGAACGCAACGGCCAACAGTCATTTTATCATAACTCGACAACCGTTCATACGATCTTCACCGATGGCATACAATATAATCCTGATTCCTAAATATGTCTCAGAAGGTACGAACCATCTATCTTCAAAACTGTGGGACATATGACGTTTTTTCTGAATTTCTGTCCCAGAATCAAGTAAACTTGATCTGCCTGCAGACACGAGTGTGTAATCATCTCTGAGATCTGTGTGTTCATACGGACAGACAGACGGACATGGCTATATCGACTCGGCTGTTGATGCTAATCAAGAATATATATACACTTTATGGGGTTCCCCCCCCCCCCCCCCCCCCCCCCCCCCCCCCCCCCCCCCCCCCCCCCCCCCCCCCCCTTTACGGTACAGAGTATAAAAACTAACCTCCGACTCAGCAATGTAAAAGGTATCGTGATAGTTTTATAAGTTGTAAAAAAAACTGACTAACATGTTTCTTGGGCTTGAACCTGTTTCCAAGAAAGAGAGGTCCGATTCGGAAACAGGTTCAGGAAGTTAACATTTTAGAAGGTTCGGATCTGGGTCTAGTTTCCAAGGGTTAATAATGAATTTATATTGAGGGATGATGATGTGAATGTTACAAAGAAAACATATCATTATGTATAACATTTTGAATGAAATTTTACAAATATTTAAAGCGCTTAGAAGAGAGCATCTCCGACCACATAAAGCATATATTTTGATTTAGCCATTTCCGTCTGTTTCCTAGCTATCTCCTCCGTCCGTCTTCCGAATCTGAACCAAACTTTACGCAAAGAGTTCTGGTACAAACAAGCTGCCGATTCGGTGGCCGGATCGAATTACTATAGCTTATAGCTGTCAAAAAAAATTATCGGTCGAAAAACTAATTCTAGTGCCAAAACTTTGTTTGATTGTAATGGAAACGTCTCCAAAACTCCGTATTTATTAGTTTGCTTTGATTTTCCATAATTATTCTCGAAATCGGACAATAACATAGTATAGCTGCCACATAAAATATAAGTCTTAACAAGTAAGTGCTGCCCTTCGCTGCTTCAGCCGGTGCTGCCCAGCATAAATGTTTGTTTTCCCTCTAACTCCACAATCATTTATCCCATCTTCACCATTCCTTGGGCAGATCCTATAAATAATACTAGACTAAAAACAGTAATGTCCAAAAGGTACGAACCTTCTATCTTTAAAATTGTAGGAGACATGACGTTTGGCGAACCGAAGGACATATATATGGCATATATTTGTTTCATAAGTTTTCACACAATTCTTCAAAGTGTTGTCAAAATCGGATAACTATAGGTTATAGCTACCATATGAATGAAGGTCCAGAAACTTGTTTTAGTGAGAAAAACTTTTTTGTTTTTAAAGTAAACGCCTCCAAACTTTGTTATCCTTAGATTGCTTTGCATTCGCATGATTCCATCAATGTTGGTAGAAATCGGACAATTATTTAGTATAGCTGTCATACAAAAGTACAGTCAAAAAGTAGTCTTATTGAGAAAAACTTCTTTGTTTTTAGTGGATATGTCCTACAAATTAGTTAAAAAACGTGCTGCAAGGGTATACAAACTTTCTCTATTTTTATATTTAGCATCTCTCTACATAAAAGATGAAACACAAAACGTACAGTCAAATATCACAGAAAAATACAAACTACGATATATCTCCTCGGAAAAGTTATCGGGTATGAAACATAGTCTTTTTTAGAAAAATATCGATATTTCTTTACATTGATACTGTTTCCAGCATCTCTAGTTCACATACATAAGAGGTATTATGACCCAAGCTTCGATGAAATGTAGATTTGAATTTGAGATTGAAAACACTAGTTGTATCATCATGTATACCCTTGCAAGGGTGATATAAAAATTGTCCAGATGTTTGAAGCATAGAAGGAAACATCTCCAAGCACAAAATATTTTATATATATTCTTAATCATGCTTTTCCATGATTTTAATAAGCTTGGTCGACATCGGACAACCATATGTAGCTGCTATAGAAAAGATATTTTTTAATAATAATGCTAGTAGAGAAGACTTTTTTGTTATCAATGGTAGAGTGTTCAATTTATGCATTTACTAATTTGTTAAAATCGGATAACTAGTATTTTTTAAAGCGAAACATTTTATTGAAAGATACTATTAAAAACCTGAATTAAATCAAATTATACGAACTGTAAGTGTACTTTAACTTCGGGGTAGCCGAAGTTAGCTCTCTATTTTTAAAACATTTTATGTGTAACATTGACAGTCATTTAATAGGTCATCGCTAAACAGGCCTGGAAAGCTGGAATACTTTTTTTATTAAGCCCTCTTAGCTAATTTTGTTATTCTGATGCAGCATTCAAGCACTTCCATCTCTTTTTTTTTATATTTCTCCTCCCTTAACCAATGACTAGTCAGCAATTAGTGCAGTCTATTTGCTCATTCATCATTCCACCTGGGCAGCTGTGCTGCTTCCCAATCTGCTACAAGAGCAGAGATCCACGACCAAAGTCAGACAAATTAGCGCGCCCTGGGCACGGGCATAAGCACTGGTCACGGTCTTTTGATGAATTGAATGGAAAATACAAAAAAAAAAACCTCTCGAAGAGTTACGCATCGTTTTGTGTCAAGAGTGTCGACTTGATTGGTTCTGACAGCGCGCGAACCGAAGGACTCAACTGAAGGACAGGCAGCTGTACACACGAACGCGAAAAGAAGATCGCGTAGATCTTGATCTTGATGCAGATGTGGATGATGATGATGACGCGCGCGAGGCGACATAAGTGTAGCAAGTTTGTTTGTTTTGTCGGGGAGCCGTGTAGGGTCAGCCATATGCAAATCTCAATGGGAAGTTGATCCTTTGAAGCTGCTGCGCCCAATGCTGATGAGCATTGATTGTTCCACTCAGAGCGAAAGTGACCATCAAGAAGGGTCTTCGCTTTGATTGAATACAAATTAAAGTTGATTTTGTTGCAACTGGTTCAAGATGATTTTGCATAGAGCGACAACAACTTTTATTTCAGGCTTACCAGTTTGCTTCCTCTTTGTAGCTGCTGTTGTTGTTTTCGGCCTTTGTGACAAGTGAGCGACTTAACGGTCGTTCTTTTTTTTGAAAGCAAAAACTGTAACGGTTGTAATATGAATTTTTTTTGATAGACTTGACCCATAGAAAACCGAAACTTTCTTTTGACAAGATTTTGCAATTATAATTAACAAAAGGGCATGGCAAATTTAATAGCCAAACTTTGTTCACAAGAAACCTCATAATGTGCACGCGGCAGGGTTAACCCTTTGTCAAATGTCGCCTTGGAGGCAAGAAAAGTAGGCGTGTCCGGCCTTTAAAAATTTGCCAATTTTATAATTTTACGATTTTATGGGCCACGCCCCAAACGATTGACAACTGTCAGCAAAAAAAAAAAATAAAATTAACAATTTTTTAATGGCTTCATTAAATGGGCAACCCCCAAGGTAACTCCCCTCCCCTGCCCGACGAGCTAACCCTTCTCATACGTTTTGCATTTGTTACAGAGCAATAAAATAACATCGATTAAAAGCCGTTACAAATGTTTTCCATTTGTCTGCGTGTGTCGCGTTTTCGCCTTTTTGTGCAGATTTCCATTTTTTTTTGTCGGAAGCCGGAAAATTTGCGTATCGATTTCGCCAATTCCGCCCCTTTCTTGCAATAAATTTATGCGAATCCACGGATACGCATCTCAAATATTATAAATGAAAACTGTGAAATGAATGAAATTATAAACTAAATGCTTGCATATGCGATTTGCCATTTGAGGCTTGTGCCATATTCAGAAGGGAGGAGTTGGTGAGTGACATATGCCATAAATTGAATCGTCTTTTTCAGGCTTACTAACAAGAAAATGGTCTAAGTAGATGAGCAGTGGACAAACATGGCAGGAAAACTTTTAAAACTCATCTAGGGACTTGTTTTTTCTCTCTCTCTCTCTCTCTTTTTCATAAGCAAGTGCATTTTCAACTGTTTTCAACTTACTTTTGAGAAAACGGAGCAGAGAAAGAGCGTATAAAACTGGCTTCTTAAATCTCAGCAGTGGGCCAAACTCTCCCCCTCCCCCTGCAACCATACACCCAAACATTTTCAGGGGCTATCTTACGGATACAAATCGACTCAGCGCCGCATCTTTCAACACATTTGTCCTCGCGTTTTGGGCATCAATCACAACTACTTAAACAGCATATGAAAATATGCCCAAAAAACTAACAAATATTTATTATTTTTGTATGTATTTCACGCCTTTAAGCCGACAGATACAACAGCCAAAGAACAATAGAAAAGCCCCGAAAATATCTCCCCGGTGATGTGCAATGCATTTCTTTTTGTTGAATGTTTTTGTCGTTGCTGTTGTTGTTTGTGCTTATTTGTTATAGCTTGTTGTTATTTTAAGCGTCGTTTGTGTTGTTTGGACAATTTCTCAACGCAGCTGGTTTGGACTTACAAATATCTGGTTTTTTGGGGTGAAAACTTCTCTGTGTGATCCTTATCTAGTATATTTGGTTTAGTTTATCCCCTTCTTGGTCAGTGATAACATTTAGGGGATTAGCCAAATGTGAAAGACAATTTTCTCAGCTTGTAAGTTGATTTTTAGATGGGCCACGTCCTATCAGGAAATTAGGGTACAAATTTATGGGATGCGCTAAAATTTTCTTTTGACTTTTCAACATCAAAAAAGGTGTAATTTATGAGGCTGAGAAAAAAAGGGACAGTTGGTAAAGGTGTGGCCAATTAGTGGCTGCAAATGGCAGGCTTAGGAGGAAAGGAAGGAGGGGGTGGGGGTAAGCATAGTTCTCACCCTGCCTGGCCAAGTTTAACCTAATTGAATTGAGGACAAGTGCTAATCCGATTTGTGGCTGACCATTTCAGTTACATGCATCAAAGCACAAGCTTTTCTTTTTTACGGGGCAGGGACAAGAACTTGTGAAGGAAAAAAGGACAAATACCAAACACAAATACTCATGTGCACTTGAGTGTTTTTTTCCTTCTCCTTCTTGCCCTTGGCCCTTGGCTTTGTCAAAGACTTTCTTTGGCATATTTTTTTCCTCGTTTTTTTTTTGCTTTAGTTGGTCAGCCAGGCGCAAATTATAATGGAATTAATAGAATGAAGGTTCCACAACAAAGGCAAGATTTTTGGCTCAAAAGAACATACAAGAAAGGATCTGTCTTGACAATCTGGGCATAAAAATTGGCATTTAAATATGCAGCCACATAATCGCAAATGAAGCTGCAGACCTAAGCTGATTGATGGCCGGGCCAGAATGGAAAGAAAAGATGATGTAAGCAGCAGCAGCAGCAGCAGTGAGACAGCTATCCATCAAAGGCGGAAATGCAAATGCAGAGAATCCACTTTAAACTGTCAGGACCTTATATGATGATTGATCAGCAGCAGCAGCAGGAATTGTTTTCAAATTGCCCAACAATTGCCTCCTTGGGAACTCCTTAAAACAGGTTCCGCGGCTTAGCCGGCCCATGTTTGGAAAACTTTTGAAGAGCAAACAACAAACATTTAAATGAAACCGAAATGGAAATGTATACGCTAGAAGCTTGCTTTATGATGGGATTAGCGTTTCGCTTTTTTCATTTTTGCCAAATGTCATAAGAGGGCTACCAGCTGTCAGCTTAGTTGGCTGAACTTGATCTTAAGCTGTTTTGGTCATGTGAAGATTTGAGAAATTGCACGATCGCCTTATCACACAATCAACGCGCTCGAATTACCCCTCCAGGTAAACACAGCATTCCCACACGGGACAAGGACATTCTCGCAAGGACCTGAAGTGGTTCAACTAATCAAAGCTGACAAGGCAACAGACCGGCTTGAGATCACAAGACTGATGATGGGATGGAGGCTGGAACTGCAGTGAGTTCATCAAAAACTGTGGCAAAGGTGACAAAAGGGTTGTGCAAACTTACAAGAAAGGTTTCGTTTCTGTTCCGTTGCTATGGTCAGGGGTCAGGTACAAAGACAAAAGGGATCTTTTGCAGCATCGTAGAAAAGGGTCAAATGTTATGCTCTGAGGCAACGAAGGGCTAAAGTTTAAAT